>JAKSZT010054302.1:337268-382731 GCA_026826555.1 Tolypeutes matacus | reverse complement strand
CACACACACACTCACACACAGGCACACACACACACAGCTCACACACAGCTCACACACACTCACACAGTCCTCTAATCCCCATGCTCGAGCCCCTCACTAGACTCTCATAGTCTAACCCTCCCGCCCAGACAGCCAGAGAGGACGGCTACAGCAGCAGCCCCACACTGGCCTGTACTCTCCCCGTGCCCTCCCGCCACACCGTGCGCGCACACACACCACGCTCGCGGGCACAGGCAGGGCCCTGGACTCCAGACTCCTCTGCTGGGTAGCCGCTTTGGGCCTTAGTTTCCCCTTGTGCAAACATGTGGCTTGACCCAGGTGAGCTCCAAAGCCCCATTCTCGTTCTATGGCTTTTAAGATTTGCCATCTCACCAGAGAAGGACGCCAGGATGACCAGAGCTCCTGCCCGGCAGCCTCCGTACCCTGAGAACATCCCCAAGTCGCCAGCCTGCCACATGCACGCACGTGCACGCACACGCACACACTTGCACACACATCCCACATGCCTCCTCACTGTGCTCCCCAACCCCACATCCAGTGTCAAAGCAAAAATACACACACGTGAGCAAACGTTCAAAGAGGGAAAAGCCGCTCTTCATTTCGTTTCCCCTTTCTTTAATGCCATAACTCTACTGGAGAGATGAAGGGGGTGTCCAAGAGAGAAGAGAGCACTCACTAGGCGTTCCTCAACTGTCTTTAGGGATCAGAGGAAAAGGGGATCCCCCGAGGTTTGCTGGGAGGGGTTGAGGCTGAGGGGATGGAGTGGAGAGTGTTTAGCAAAGTTCGGTCCCATGGTAAGGACCAACCCCAAAAGTTAAACCTAACACCACAGACTAAAGTCGGGGGCACCCCATGTTTCTTTCCCTGCATGACAGGGGCCAGAGCAGACTGAGAGAAATCTAGCAGCTTCCCCAACTAGAAATATGGGACCAGCCTGCGAGCACTTCCGCTGAAGTCACCTCGGCGGCCTCCGTCAGCGTGACTCTCCTGGTTTGCCTCTTTCTTACACTGGCCTGGCCTGAGGTTTCTCAAGTTGAGCTCTCTGGGGAGTTCCAGGGAGCAGCTGGCAAGGCTTCCTGGGCTTGCGCATCCCCAGCGGCCCTGTCCCGTCCTTTGTCTGGGAAAGGAAAGTCCTTTGCCCCAGGTCAGCGGCAGCTGGAACACTGCAGGTCTGCGGGAGCTGCAAGGCAGAACCTCCGCTGGTCCAGTCCAGAGGCGGGGAGGCCATGGGGCCCCAGGGCAGGGAGCTGGGGGCAAGTTCAAGGGCTGTAGCAACCGCACTTTTTCTGTCGTCGCAGAAACCACCATCTCCCTGTCCCCCCACCCCAACCGTGCCCACCACCCCACCAGATTCCAAACCTGAATGGCTCAAGGATTAGAGGGAAGGAAGAGGCCCCAAGAAAATACCAAACAAGCAGGCACTGTGCCAAGATGAAAACTGGTCCCCATCCTGAGTTCTGGCAGAGTGTTTGGGGTGACAACTGGCACTTCTTTCCAGGCTGCGAGGCCTGGGCCCTGGGTCTGGCTGAAGAAGGCCATCAGGTGTGGGGTAAGTGCCAGCGTGGCCAAGAAAGGGCTAGGGGCTCGGAGGCAAGGAGGCAGGACTGGGATTGCGAGGGCGCTTCTTCCCAGAGTGGACAATTGCTCATGTCTAGCGCAAACCAGTTCAAGAAACCAATCCATTTTATTTTCTTGGTGGGTCCTTTTTTTTTTTCAGACTGTTAACAGAAAAAAATTTTAAAAAGCAGAAAACTGAAAAAAAAAAAAAAAAAAATTCCTGGTACATGAAATAAAGATTTTTTTTATAGCTTGGTCCTCATTTCAGTGGATTTCTTTGTTTTCCCAACTCATGACATCACATTTAAAACAGTCCTAAAGTCACTGATTCTCAGAGTTGAAGGTGGGGAGGGCTTAGAAGCCATGTAGCAGAGTATCCCCACTCCCCAGGTCATGAGTCCCCTCTTAAATATCCTTTACTGATACTTACACACCTCCAGTGACAGGGGATTCACCCCTTCTATCAGCAGTCCCAGCCACTGCTGGGCAGCACTCATTGGTTGAGTCTCCTCTGCACACTGATTTGCAGTCCACCTCCTCCTTCATGCTCTAGCAACACTGAATGAAACTCTTCCCTTTTTAGCACCACAGCCCCCCAGATATTAGGAAGACTGTGAGCATGATGTCCCCTTGAGTTTCCTCTTTGAGAATACATCAGCCTGCTCATTAGTAGGACCCAGGGCAGAGTGCCCCTCGTCATCCTAATCACGCTCCGGGTCTTCAATTTTCCCCCTGCAAGTACACGGCCTGGAATGGACCCTGCCAGCATGCTCAGCTCCCTGCAGAGGCGGCTTCTTGGAGGGGACCAGGGATTGAGAGAAGGGTGGGGAGGGGCTAGCAGGAGCCCCTGGGACTCTCTTACCTTAAAGAGATGGGAAAAGCCAGGAGGGATGCCCACAAGAGGATATGACACTGGAGAAAGGCCCCACTGGCAGGCAGCCAAAGGATTGGGCCACCAAAGCCCAGCCCTGGCCTGGTCCATGTGCCAGGTCAGCTACTGGAAGGAAGGCTGTAAATGCCTCTCAGGAGGCATTAAGTGAGTTTAATTCCATTCATTCTAACTTTTAAAAGATGTCATACGAAATAGGATGAGAGGAACAGAAGTATTTCAAAACCAAATAAAGATTTCAAAAGCAGACAAAAAAGTACTTATCTATGGACAAATTGTTAAATGCATCTTCCTCTCCTCCTTCTTACCCCTTCCTGTACCTGCCTTCCCATCACCACCCTGCCTGAATTTATTATCCTTGACCCAGGAGGTCAGGTATAAACTCACAACTGACACCATGACAAACAAGACAAAGGAAAAGGAAAGCTGGCCCAAGCTTGTTAAAATGGAAACGTTATTATACATTGCTCTGAAAAAAGAGCAAGAGCTTCCTTCCACCCAACTGACATCTATCATCACATACCAAAAAAGAAAGCATTGAGGTCTCATTAATTTAAATGTTTGGGACTCACTGACCTGGTTACTTTCAAATCTTCACTTGAATAGCCCAAAGGGTGACCTTAGAAATCAAGTCACCTTAGAAGCAGTCTTGATATCATGCAGCAGTGGGGGTCCAGGAGGGTCCCAGATGCCACAGGCCCAGACCTGACACAGACCAGGGCTTCTTTATGAGCACTGGGAGAGGGGAGGCTTTGGAAGAGAAGATGCTAAGGTAGGGGAGGGAGGGGAGCCTTGGTCATTGCACAGCTCTCCTTGGGGCTCAGGCCATCGGAGGTGGCATGCAGGTGAAACCTGAGCCATTTGCCACCTTCAGAGCAAAGGCAGCCCTGCTCCCTGAGGCCCCCCGAAAACCCCTTAGAAGCGGCCAGTGTTAGAAGCGGCCAGTGTTAGAACCGCCTGCTCAGTTGGCTCAAGTGCCCTGAGGCCACACTGCCAAGACAGCGCCCCCCTGTGAATCTGAACCATCTCTCCCTCCAGGCTCGTCCCTCCCGTGTGTGCGGCCCAGGGCAAGGGTACAAGTGGAGGCTTATACCCCGTTTCTCAAAATAGCTAACAGCAAGAAATCAAACTAACCAACTAAAACATAGATTCAGCCTCCAGTCCTGGCAAATACATCTTCCTAACCATCTAAAACACTAAGTCCAAATTGAGAAGTCTCAACCTCCCCTGAATTTTGCCCCCGAAAGGGACCCCAGCTCCCAGCCCACAGCCTGCCGCCCTTCCCTTCCCACCTCCAGCTCTACACTGCGCGCGAGGGGTCTTTCCCACAAGGGGGGATGCATATCCACGTTCCAGCTACGGCCACCCAAAACGGCCACCCCTTGCCACCCCAGAGAAGCGTCCACCCCAGGACACAGGCCCTGGAAGCAGCCTGGGGACCCTTTGGACAGGAATGCTAGCGTCACAGGTACCAGCGTGAGGTCTAGGAGAGGGTGGAAGGCTCAAGGTAAGCTCATCCCCTCGGCCGGTGCCCCTGCCCCCCCAGGAAGGGGCGTTGTCTGAGCAGTCCCAGGGCCAAGGATAGTGCCCCTCTAATGGTGGCACTTCCTCTCTCGGGCTTCTGAGTGCCAGCACTCAGGACCTGGCTAAGGACTCTGACTCCCAGAGGCCAGGTAAGGAGCAGTGGAGCTCAGACGTCCTAACCCTTCAGGGAAAAAAGGCACGGGCGGCCAGAGAGGGCAAGCACCCTGTCCAGACTCCACAGGAAATTGGATTCAAGGGGACTCGAGGGGCCGGGCCTCCAGATTCCTCGGCCACACCCTCCCACGGAGCTCTGAAGCATTCCCTCTGCTTCCTCTGTGCATGCTCCAGGCTCGGCGTTTCCTCCTCACAGTCGTGCTGAACTCGCCAAATCCAAAGCCACTAAACGTGGGGGGCGGGGACAGGCGGCTGTCTCCGAGAGCGTCTAGACCTGTCTAACAAGGGGCCTCGATTTGGACTGGCTTCCAGCAGCCGGCTGGAGCGCTGGCTGGGAGCCGACCCCCGCCGGCTCCGTGGTGCACAGGCTGAGGAAGGAGGCTCTGGGCCAGCTTGTGGACACGCCTCCCGTCACTGCTGTCACAGACAGAGGGGTGCTGGGGCCAGCCCCTCACGCTCACGCCAGCCAGTGGGGCACGGCCCTTCCCCACTCCGTGTCGGATGATGCCATCAGCTGTGGCGGGAGCATTTACAACACCGAAATTAGCACGTGTCTTGAGTCAGGGCTTTGTAAAAATAAAGAGCTGGTTGTCAAGCTGCATAGGTGCATGTATGAACCCCTCAGAGAGACGCAGCGGCACCCCCACAGCACAGGTGCACGTGTACCTGTCCACATGCACACTGCTGGGCGTGTGTGAGCATGTGCACACACACCTGGCCACTAGATCCACTCCCACAAACACACTCAGCATTTATTGGCTCTGCCCGCTCTGTCCCAAGGTACAGAGGTGACCAAGACAGGAAGCTCCCAGTAAAGACCAAGACATGGGTAGGTTAACAAAGAATTGCCAAGAAATGTGATGACGTCACCCCAAAGGCGCGGAGAGGAGGGCAAACCAGCACAGGACACCATGGGTCACGGAGGTTTCACGTGAACTGAGGACATGCCCGTCTACCGCATGAGCCTCTCCAAAGCCTTATTCCCCGGTCCTCAGAGCCCAGCTATGTGTTTGCATAAACAGGTACGCACATAGGTGGGTACACTACGTCAGAGAAGGGGACACGTGTGTACCATGTATGCACAGGGGCACATGTGTGTGCGCATACACATGCTCAAAACCTGTCCGAACCAAGGACACTGGGCGAGGTCAGACGGCCCATTGCTGCCCCCAGGAGTGCCCTTATCTAATAGGTGTCCCTTTATTTTCTCCCCTTCCCCCTTCTCCTACTGGGTTACCAGTTGAGCTTTCTCACCTCACCTACACTGCATTGCCCTGGAAAGGATTCCAATGGGAATAAGCCCAGGCATCTCTCTCAATAGCTAGTGCTAGAAGCAGAGAAGGAAACAGAGCCACAGACAGGCTCTCTGAGGCCGCCCTTTGAGGCAAGACCAGTAAAACCAAGAATGCTGATCATGAGGGGGAGAAGGAGCCTGGACTGACCCATCACAACCCTCAGACAGCTCACAGTCTCACAGGAAATAAGACAATCTCACAGGAAATAAGGCATAAAAGTCGGCACCAACATCAGGCAAGATGGACTTAGCTTGGGGCAGGGAGGGAATGTAGGACCTGAGCTAATCCACAATTTCTTCCTATTACTCCCTCACTCCAAAACCTTCAGTGGCTCCCTGGTGTCCTCACAGTAAAGCCTTCAAAGCCTTCCCTCATCAGGCCTCTGTTTATCTGTCATGCTACAGTGAACTGGAATTTACTGAAAGCCTATGGTATGCCAGGCAGTGCCTAATCATATATTATCACAGCCCTGTTAAGCAGGTATTACTACCCCCTTTGCAGATATGGAAACGGACACTCAGAGAGGCAGAATGGTATAGAGGTTAAGAGGGTAGGCTCTGGAGCCACTTTCCAGGGTTCAAACCCTGGCGCTAGCAACTTACTAATAGTGCAACCGTGAAGCAAGTTATCTAAGCCTCAGTTTCCTCATCTGTAAAGGGGGAATAAAAATAATAGTATCTATTTAATAAGCTTGTTTTAAAAAAAAAGAAATGGATTAAAAACATCAGAATGGTGCCTGATGCATAGTAACAGTAATACGACCTCACACTTAGAGAACTTCCTGTATATGAGAACACTCAATCAACATAGCCATGACGTATTCAAAGTGTGGCAGGGCTGGGGTACAAATGTAAGGGTCTCTATTCCAGAACCCTCATTCTTATCTGCCACCTAACCTGCCCCCCTCATCTACACACACAAACACATACACAGACCTCACAGTTGCTCAAACAAAGCGCTGCACAGGGCCAGAAAGGCAACAGGAAGGAAGAAGCCAGTACTCCCTTCCAGGGTCTTGGAAGGCTGGGGGTTGCAGAGGGGTTGTCAGGAAAGCCTTCACAGTTCTGAGCCGTGAAAGCCCCGGATAGCTGAGGCTAAACCCCCTTCCTTCCTGCTGCTGCCCTCCCATGGGCTCTAGTTACAAAGAGTCTCACTGGTTCTCAGGGACACTGTGGGACCATTATGATGCTTGCCATCCATCCATACATGCATTTATCCATCCATCCATCCATCCATCCATCCATCCATCCATCCATCCATCTATCCATGCATCCATTCATTTATCCATCCATCCATCCTTCCATCCTTCCGTCCATCCTTCTGTCCATCCATCAGCTCCTGTTACATGCCACTTACCATGCTTACTGCTGAGGGTAGCCGTGATCAAGGCAGGCATGGTCCCTGCCTCCTGCAACTTGTGTTCCAGAGGGGAAGAGAGAAAATTAGCAAGTTAAGAATCAAATAATTACATAATTATGAATTGTCATGAGTGTTGTGAAGTAAATGCATTGGAGCAATGATTTAGAAAATAACAGAGGTTGGCCTCTCTTGTGGTTATCTAAAACTTAGTGGCTTAAAACAACCACCACTCTTTTAGTATCTCTCATAATTCTGCAAGCTCACTTGGGTGGTCCTGCTGTTCCACGTGATGCTGGCTGGGGCTGCCATCATCTGGGGCCCAACTGGGCTGGAACAACCAAGATGGCAAAGGCACATGGCTGTTTTGGATGCTGACTCTGGGCTGGGGGCACGGCTGGGGTTGTTGACCAGAACGCCTCATTTCTCCTTCCTGAGACCTCTCCGCATGGCATGGGCTTCTCACAGCATGGCAGCTGGGTTGCAAGTGTCAGAAAATAGTAAGGGCCAGTCACCTAAGGGCTCAGCAAATCGTCTACACCACCTTCTTCTAGCCAAAGCAAATCCTGAGGCCCAACTCAGTTTCAAAGGGGAGAGAAATGAAGTTCACCTCTTGATCAGAGTAGTGGCATGAGAGGGAAAGAAGCCTGGAGCCATCACTGAAGACTAGCTATTACAACCTCCTTTAGGTAGAGCAGTCAGGGGAGGCTCTCTGAAGTGCTGGCTTTAAGTTGAAATTTGAAAGTTGAGGAGGGTGAGCCAGGCAAAGGCGAGGGTGGGAAAGGAGGAAGGGCTCTAGGCAGAGGGAACAGTATGTGCAAAGCCTCTTCCCCGAGGCAGGAAAGAACTTGGCTTGTGAGTAGACTGAAAAGACCACCTGACTAGGGGTGCAGGGTGAGCAAGGGGACAGGATGAGGTGAAAGAAGTAGGCAAGGACTGGTCCTCATGGAGTAGACCTTTGGAGTTTATTCTAAATGCAAGGAGAGCCACTGAAAACAGACATACCAGAGAAAATTGAGCTTTCCTTCCAAAATTCGCCAAGTCTGACCCAGGCTAGACACTGCTTAGGGGAGAAATCTAAATAAGACACATCCTTTTCCTGAAGGTCATAATTTCTTTTGAATTTTTTACTTCTAAGTTGCAACGTGCTCTTTTCTACTCAATTCAACCACTACTTATTCAGCTCTTTGGATGAGAGGAACAGAGTACAGTAAAAGATACAGAAATACAGTGGCTGCTAAATGTAGAAAACTAAACCATGGAAAGGGGAAGGAAGCAACATAACAAGTATAAGCTTCCTGGCAAGCAAGGCAAAAAGGGAAATACCATAAATTCTGTAGCTTTCATTGTCAAAGTAAACCCTTCAGTCACTGTAGAGAAGAAAATGCTTTTCTTAATCTCATTCTCACTAGAGAAGAGAGAAAACACACACAAAACAACTATTAATGACTCAAAACTGAAAATAGAGAGGGCCGAAAGAGTGTCCCAGGCAGGAAGCAGCATGAAGTCTGAGAATTCCTTTGTCTCAGAGAGCTCACCCCTTGATAGGTGTATTAGTCAGCCAA
The DNA here is from genome assembly GCA_026826555.1 of Tolypeutes matacus. Classification (NCBI taxonomy): domain Eukaryota; kingdom Metazoa; phylum Chordata; class Mammalia; order Cingulata; family Chlamyphoridae; genus Tolypeutes; species Tolypeutes matacus. The sequence goes on along the minus strand of JAKSZT010054302.1, from coordinate 374,371 downwards.
AGGGGTGCTAATGCAAAATACCAGAGAATGGTTGGTCTTTATAAAGGGTATTTATCTGGGGTAGAAGTCCACAGTTACCAGGCCATAAAGCATAAGTTTTTTGCCTCACCAAAGTCCATTGCCACGTGTTGGAGCAAGACAGCTGCCGATGTTTGTCACGGTTCAGGCTTCTTGGGCTCCTCTCTTCCCAGGGTTTTGTTTCTCCCCAAGCTTAGCTCCTCTGGTTCCTTCACAAGGTCAGCTGTAGACTATTAGGCTCTCTAGGCTTTGCTTCTCTCCACAAGGCCAGCTGTGAACTCTCAGGTGAATGGCTCGTCTCTATCCCGGGGCCTTCTCTCCAACATCAAAACTCCAACATCAAAACTGCTCCCTCTGTCCTTTGCCTGGCCTTTTATATTTGATTCCCCCACCCACCAAGGGATGGGGCTCAACACCCTACTGACGTGGCCCAATCAAAGCCCCAATTATAACTTAATCATGCCCAGATGAACAGATCAGTTTACAAGCATAATCTAATATAGATTTTTGGAATTCATAATTACATCAAACTGCCCAATGGCTACAAGAGGTAACAGAAAAGGGGAGTGGGAGAGCATGGGCAGTAGAGGTAGAAAGGCCTGTATTTGAAGCCCAGCTCTACCCCTCACCCACTTCATCCCCTCTTATGAACAATGAGCCTTCAGCTCCTCATCTGTAAAATGGGTTTAATAATCCCTACATAGGATTAGCAGTTGGGATGCCTGGAAGAGACACTAAATGTGAAAGTGCCTAACACAGTGCCTGGCATTCAATGAAGAGTAATAATAATCACAGTTAAAATCCACTGAGTTCTCTCTTTGTGCAAGGTGTCATTTTAAGTACAATATGTGTAAAGGCTAACACAGCATTAAGAGATAGAGCCTATCATTATCCTCATTTTATAAATAAGGAAATCGAGGCTCAGAGAGATTAAAATGTGTGCCCAAGGTCACACAGTAGAAACATTGGTAGAGCTGAGACTTGAAGTCAGGCAGTCTATTGACTTCACCCCCTTACTAAACCACTTTTCCAGTAGTGGTCTCCTTGGCCCCTTCTCTTTTTTAACAAATCAATTTTACTGATACATATTAATAAAGCATAAATCCACCCAAAGTGTACAATCAATGGTATTTTGTATGATCACATAGTTGTGCCCCCTTCTCTTTACCTTCTTTCCCAATATACATCACTCAGACTCTGCCCGAATGCTCACAGCTAGATGATTAGGAAGCTCCGTCCTCCATGGAGCCGAAATCCCTGTCCTATTGGTTCAGCTCACTCTCACTTGCCTCCCACCTTTTGCCTCTCCCCTTTCTTAGCTCTGTGCCATGGAATTCATGAAAACCAGGCTACGCTTCTTCCATAGGGGGCCTTTAGAGCCAATTGCTTCTGCTGAAGGAACTGGCAAAGGATTAATAGAGGAACTACTTAGAGCTGACCACAAAGGATGGGGGGGAGGGGGTCCTCCCACTAGGCCAGGGATTCCTTGAAAGCAGAGACATGACTCATCATTTGTTGGGCTTATGACAGGGCTCAATATTCTTATGAATCAAATAAAGGTGAATTGAGTTGAATTGAATTGAATTGAGTTGAATTGAATTGAACTGAATTGAACTGAACTGAACTGAATTGAATTGAATTGTAAGACTGGATGGATGGATGGACAGAGGGTTGGATGGATGGATATTTGGATGGATGGGTTGTTATTTGGATGATTGGACAGGTGGGTGAATGGATGGAAAAATGGGTGGGTGGGTGATTAGATGGTAAGATGGTTGTTTGGATAAATGGAAAATAGATTGATGCTTGGATGGTAGATTGAATGAATAGAGAAATGAATGGATATAAGGATGAATGGATAAATAAATGATTGCAAGGTAAGATAGAAGGAAGGAACAAAGGAAGGAAGGAAGGAAGAAAAGATATTTGGATGGATAGATGGGTTGTTGCATGGATAAATGGATATCAATTGAATGATTGGATGATTAGATAGAAAAATGAATGGATGGGTGATTGGATATTAGGATGGTGGGTGGGTGGATGAATGGATGGATGGATGGATGGATAAATGGAAAAATGGTTGGCTGTTTGGATGGTAGAGTGGATAGATGAATGAATGGATAGATAAATTATTGGAGAGTAAGAGAGATAAGATGGATAGACAGAGAGATGATAGGATCAGATTAGGTGACTGTACCTGGGAGGGAAATCTAGCAACTGAAGCACAGAGATAGGAATGCCCAAGGTGTGTCTGGGAAACAATGAATTAATCAGTGTGACTGGGGCAGAGGGCTCATGCCAGGGAGAGGAAGGAAAAGAGTAAATATCCACATTCTCTCTTCTGCAAGAACGTAGAAAAGCCGGAAAGGGTTCTATACAAGCAGCTGCTGGGAAGGGAGGAGGTAACAGCAGGATGGCTCCCTGGCCAGCTGCGTCTAGGGTGACACTGACAGATTACAGCATGTCCTCCTTACTAATAACACTGCAGCGTCCTCCTGCCACTCTCCAGCCACCTCCAACTCCAGTGGATCAATACCAAAGGGTGCCCAATGAAATTCCTCAGCCAACTTCCTCCAAGACTTGGACGCTTTAAAGCACAGAACCACAGAGTAGAAGGGACCACAGCAATCAGCTCATTCCTCAAACTGGGCACTCCTGGGGCCACAGATGGTGTCCCATTCACCTTGGCATCCCTCATCCTATCACAGGGCTGGACAAGGACACCCCTCTCCAAAAGTTTGCCAAGTGAATGAAACCTCCTGGCCAACATGAGAATCCTCACAAATACATCTCTTTGGCACACAATCCCTCAGCCTCTTACATATCCCCAGCAACAGGAGGCTCTCAACCTCTCCCAAGCAAACAAAGCCTTCCCTTGTTGGATGTTCTGATGATGAAAATCACCTTCCCTGTTTTGGGTTAACACTCCCACACACACTAGCCTTCTATTTCCCAATTTCTTCCTTTTCCCTGCCCCCCTCTCTTCCCCTTTCCCAAACCACACAGTAACCCAGTGCTCATCTCCTGGGTGCTGAAATCAGATGACTGAGGAGGAGGAGGAAGGATGGACATTTACTGAGTATCTTTGCAGGGCCAGGCATGTCAGGAATCTACCCTTGCTGTCTCACATCATCTTCATGAATGCCCTGAGAGGTAGGTGCTGTCGTCCCATCTACAGATGAGGACTCTGAGGCTCAGAGAGGGTAAGTAACGTGCTCACAGTCACACAGCCACACAATAGCAAGAGCTGGGACTGCCACTGTATTCTAGCCCAAGGGTACATGGCACGAATGTTTCCCACCTCTTGTTCTTGGCCTCAGATGAGTCTGGAAAGGACCTGAACTGGTCTTCTAATCCACCACCACCGCCCCCAGAGGAGGTGGAGGGACCTTCCCAAGGTCACCCCAGCCACAAGGCTGCCCAGATCAGGGGTTCTCCACCCCTCCCCTACCTCCTCTACCAAGACTGCAGCCTTCAAATAGCATTTCTCATGAAAGGCAACCAGGTCTCCTTGGAGAAATGGTTGATTCCAGAACTGGGGCAGGGAAAGAACAAGGCGAAGGTGGAACATCTCATTTTTCCAGAAAGCGAGGAAGTTACAGTCACCACTAGGGCTGGGCCACAAGGCTCAGTGTCCACCTGGAAGGGGCTCCCACGGGCCAGGAGGAGCCTATTTGAACATCAAAAAGCTTGGAGAACATTAGAGAACCAACTCATTACTCTGAAAGCTGGTTTTTAAAAGGGGGGAGGTGAGAAGCAAAATAATGTCTCTATCCCGTATTATACAGTATATATTATACCTAATACAGGTGCCCCACCCCGCCCGGGAAAGCACCGCCCACCGTGGACGCTGGTTGAAGCAGCCCTGTCCACCTCTGGAGAAGGAGCTGAGCCCCCGGCCAGCTCCAGCTGGGGTCTCACCTAAGCCCTTCCATCCCCCCACCACCCTGCCTTTCCTTCCACGGGAAGAACAAGGGCAGAGACCTCTGAGAAGCTCTGACTGGCACTTGGACAGGGAAATGACGCACCCAGAATCCACCACTGGGCACCTGGACCAGACCTTCCAGAATCCAGAGCCCACGGCCTCCCTCAGCCCCACCTGCTGGGACTGATGGGCCAGAGCTGCACCGGGAGTCAGCCTGAAGCATCAGACAGGACTGTCCCAACCCCGCAAGCCCCACTCTCCCTCTCAGCACACCTCCAGCCTTGCCAAACGCTTGCCCGCTATGGCAGCCCCCCCGTGGCTCTGTCTGCTCACCCCCACCCGGTCTTTCCCCAGCCTGCACTGGTCCCCATCCCCTCATCTCCATCCGCCACTTGCCCCCACAGCCCAGCCCTCCACCATCGCACACCTGCACAGTGGCCTCTTGGCCTTCCCGCCCCACTACCACCTCCACCCCAACCCCACCCCCCAAGCCCCTCTTCCCCTTACTCAAAACACAGCTGAGTGGTAACACCCTCCAACCTTACAAAAAAGAGGATGCAAACCCCTGCAGGCTGTTCCCAAAGCCCACGTCCCTGGTTAAGCTGGGCGTGGCTTTTCATACCTTTTGGGCTGTATCTGGAAAGAACATCTCTAGGGAAAACACTACGCAGCTAGAGATAGGGGTGGGAGTGAGACCGCGTCACCTGTGAGCCTTTTGAGCCCTTTCAATTTTGTGTTATGTGTGTGAACAACTATATAAAAATAATGAATTTGCTTTAATAAAAGTGACCATTAAAAAGTCAAACAGACCAACAAGTCCTAGCTTCACCATTACTAGTTTTGTGACCTTGGACAACCTACTTAAACACTCCCAGCCTCAATTTATTCATCTATAAAATGGGGGTGATAATTGTACCTGTCTTGTAAATCAGGTAAGTGATAAGCAGATGCTCAGGGAGCACTTACCACTGTGCACAGCAAATAGTCAGGGCCCAGTAAATGGAGAGATAGTCATCTTCTCTTTGTCCATCTTCCTCATGAAACTCTGAGCTCCTTGACAGAACCACCTTGGTCAACTGTGGATCCCAGCACTTAGCACAGCTCGTGGCATGATGGTTAAGTCTTGAAACATTGCCCGGCACCTATGGGATACTCACAGTCACTAGCTGGCCCCCGCTCCCTTTCCTGCCCCTCTTAACCATCCTCAGGCACACCATGGCCTTTGACTGCTCTGTCCCTCCACACATGCCACTGCCCCTGACTCTTTCCTTCCCTCCGATTCTGCACTCCTTTCTTTGCCTGATAATCTGCAAATTCATCTCATCCTTTAAGATCATGCAAAAGGTGCCCTCCTCTGTGCAGCCTTCCGACCCACCCTTGGTAGGCTCAGTCAGCCCCATGGCACTTGGCACAAACCTCTGGGCAACACGTACCAAATTATATTGTTATATTGTTAGCTCTTTACCTGCTGTTTCCCCCACCACTCTGGGAGCTCCAGACAGATAGGAGCTGTTTTTCATATCTGTATCCCCAGTGCTTAGTGTAGAGCAGGCAGTCTGGAAATGTTTGTTGAATGAATGGATGGATGGGTTGATGAAGGGATAGATGGATGGTGGGATGGATGGATGGATGGATGGATGGATGGATGGATGGATGGATGGATGGATTGTTGGATGAATCAATCCTGACCACTCAGCCACCTGGTAGCCAATAAGGGCCAAATTATGTTGAGTCACTCATGCCCTGCAAATGCCACATGGCAAAAGCGGTGACCTCGTCTCTTTGCAGTACCTTCTCCCAGCTCCGACCCAGAGGCTGCATCTCTCAGCCTGAGTGTACCCAGAGAGCCTTCCAGGTCTGGCCCAGAAGCTGCAGCTGGCACAATGTTCAGCACTGCAGCCTCAGGGAGGCTGAGCGGCCTGCAGGGAGCCCCCCTTCCTCTCCCCTCGCTACCGCAGAGGTCTACAAGGATATTCAGCAGCATCTGCTGAAGCCCTCGACCAGGGGCTGTGGTAGGAGTGGAGAAGACAGACAAATAAGGCACAGTCCCTGCCTTCACGGACCAACGAAGGCATGGAGGACAAAGATGCCTGGTTCTACCCCCGTGACTCACAGAGCACCTGCTATGTTCCACCCTACAAATACCATCACCTCCCTGTGCCTCAGCTTCCTCCTCAAATGAGGGGGAAAAGAACCACCCCAAAATACATCAGGATTTTTCTGGCAGATGGAACCAGTCACTGCAAATTGCTCAGTAACTTATGAAGCCCTGCACCGATGTTATTGTTGTTTATTATTTTAATATGGAATTAATTAACAACTGAACCCCTCTTCTCAACAGCCACCATTGCTGGCACATAGTAGGTGTCATTGAAAGTTGATGCAGGAAAACGCTGTCCAGGCGCGGGTCATGGTTTTTATCACGTGGGCAGCAGCACCCTCTAGTGGTCAGAATTTAGAACACTTGGATTTTCAGGTAAACAGCTCTGCGGAAACCAGGCTGGGAGGGGGCAAGCCGGAAGCCTGAAGAGGTCGTTTTAGGACATATGCAAGGAAAATTCAGTCCGACGCCACAGAATAATGAGAAATTTCTTCACCCCTAGACATGGTACAGGTTTAGAATATAAACAGGTGCAAAAGGGTTGGAAGCAATTCTCGGATAATTCCCTTACAAAGGGGTCTTCAGGAGAATCGGAGTGCCCAGACTGCAGTCCACCTGCATGTTCAGGCCAGATCCTGTACCAAATGCTGCTGTGTCTTCATCTAAGAAGACTTGAACTTGGGTCTGCCACTTCCAAGCTTTGTGACCTTGAGCAGAGGGCCGCCCTCTCTGAGCTCCAGTTTCCTCATCTGTGCAATGAGTTTATAATCCCTGCAACGGCCACCTCAAAGAGTTGCCATGAAGGTCACGTGGGGTGAGGAAAGTACTAGTTTATAAACGGTACAGCGATGAACAAACTTGATGGATGGTTATTATGACTAATTCCAGTAACAGTCAGCACTGGTCTTCATTGACCTTCCCACTGTGCTAAACCCTTTAAAACATGATCTCATTTAATCCCCACAAAATCCTATAAAACAGGTACTTTTAAAAAGCTTCTTTTTCAGATGAGGATAATATGGTTTAGAGAAGCTTGAAATTTTGCCCAAAGTCACATTTAACTAATAAGAATAACCAGAATTTGAACCCAGGACAGTGGGACGCCCAAACTGGGGTGGACAGCCACTGTACTCTACTGTCTCGATAGTTCCAACCACTGAGCAGGGATTTAAAGGGATGCACAGTGATAGGGGTCTGGGGAAAAAAAAGAATTATTGAAGTTTCTCCTTTTCCCCAGGAAATTCAGTTTCTTCTCCATCTCCGGTCCCAGCACCCCTTTGATTCTAAAGGTTCCTGGAAGAGGGAAGCCCTTGATCTCTGCATGCTGTAAGGCAGAGAATCCCAAAACATTCCCCTTCCAGGTCCAATCCTGACAAAAGGCCACAAGCTTTCCTACAAGGGGCTGCTAAAGGCAGGTGAGGCAGACAGGTTTCCTTCAAGCTCTCTGCATAACAGGTGATGCCAAAATCTGTTGGGGAAGGTGGTTATTTTTCAATAATCATGATGACCCTCACTTATCCAGAGTCCTCTAGAAATTATGAGTTGTCCGCCTGTCCACTTCCTCATGATTTGGCCCTCAGAGCGCTCCTCTCAGCATTTCTTTCAGTTAAGAATCTTTACAGATGAGGAAACTGAGGCTCAAGGAGATGAAGTGAACTCACCCAAGGTCACACTGCAAGTAAATGGCCATGTCAGGACTCAAGTCCTGCTGATTGCCAGGAGAATGAGGGACAGGGGAGGTAGGGTGGCCAAGAACAGTTCTGGTTGACAGTCCTTATTCAAGTCCCAGTTCTGCCATCAACTGGCTGTGGAACCTCAAACCAGTCACTGAGCCTCCCTGAGTCTTGGTTTCTTTATAGCAGAGATTTCTGAGGCTCCCATCAGCTCTAATTCTGTGTTTCTGTTCATGTCCTTGAGCCATAAAGATGAGGGTATTCAGTAGCATCTGCAGGTTTTATGGAGAAGCAGCTGTGACTTAGCCTCCCCTGGGAAGCTTTTCCTGACTGCCCAAGCCAAGGCTGAGTTATTAGCTGTCACAATAGCATTGCATGGTAGTTTATCTTCAAATGTCCAGAGGGCCAGGCAAGGAACATACATGAACATAAAGAAGGTAGGGGATAATGCAATAGGGAGTAGTGGGGACTGTGGCAAAGTAGAGGTCCCCTGCCCAAGGAGGCAGCCCTCATTCAGGTCCAGCTTCTTGTCATCATGTGGGAAGGCCAGCCTAGTGTTGCCAGATCTTAAGAGAAGCCAAAATTCTAGAGTACGTGAAATCTGCTTAAAATATATTTCATTAAGCACCCCAAAGGCTTTGCAGGCCCTGAATTCATATCTACTTTCCCTATACTAAATGCTGGGCCATTTGAGGGCACGGCTGGATCTAATTTCTCTCTCTCTCTGATCCCTGAGTGAGTAGCCCAGGGCCTGGCTCCTCACAAGTGACCAGTGAATGCTTTTGAAATGCTGCAAGATCTTGCCCCAGCCAATGCTTCCATGGGCTTCTGGCAACCATCCCAAATGTTGTTGCGGCTTAAGGGTTTGCTGCATACCAGGGACTGTTCTAAGCACTTTACATACATTTCTGACTTAATTTTCACCACCTCCCTCAGTGCTAGATACTATGAGTCCATCCATTTTATAGAAGAGGAAACCAAGCCTCAATTGGTCCCATGACTTAACCAAAGTTCCTTGGTTGTGGGGAACCTAAGATTCAAATCCAGACAAGATGTCCACTTGCACTTTTGTGGCACCATCCTCCCCCAGGAGACCCCCCAAGTCATCCCCTTCAATATCACCTTGCAGTAGCTTGCCCTTGCCAAGCAGGCATCTGTCAGGCACAGACTCCAAACCTAAGAAGGGTGGTGGGAGTCAGCCGTGTGACACAGAGACGAGAGCAACACTGTGCAGCCACAAGTGGAGCTGAGGTTCAGAAAGGGACACCTAAGGGCTCATGACTGTGCAGCCAGAGCAAGTGAAAATTAGCATTTGCCTTAGGCCCCAGGACCATCAAACGCCAACTTCCAATAGAAGGAAACATGTGGAGCCGAGAGAAGGAGCCAAGGAGGGGCCTAGATATTGCTCATCCCATTGAAACAAACATTCTCTAAACTAGCTAAGTGGTTCTGAAGAAAATGGGAATCTATTTTGTTTCCTGTCACCAGGGCTGCAAATCCTGATATATCTCAGGCCCAGCAGAGAAGCGGATGGCTCAGCACTTGGAGAGATGCCTGCACGAGGCCGGAAGTGGGGTGGATGATTCAACAGGTACCTCTCTATTCTGGGAGCCAGTCCTGTGACGGGTGAGTGTACAGCCAGCTGAAATAAAAAATAATTTTGAATGTCGACCATCAGGACATACAGCAAGACTCCCTTTCTTCCGGAGGACTTCGGGCATTCTTTGGAGCTTTAATCCTTCCAGGTTTCTATTTTTAAAATTTGCTGGGGCGACAAGGCTCTTGGGAGGCTGGAGTGGGCTGGTGACTCAAAGGCTTCCCTTCCTACCGGAACACCCTCTCACAGGACAATGCAGTTCACACAGCCCCCCTCTGTGAAATGGGGATAGTGACCTTAGAATTCTTTGGGTTTCAAGAAGGTTCTACAGTGTGTCTACTGGATGTTACGTCTACTGGCAGTACCCGAGTCACTTTCATTTTTCTGCAGAAAAATATGTAAATGTTCATGAGTGGGATAAAATAAAGTAAACAGCATCAGGTTCCCCTTGCCCCAACTTCACGAAGAAAGCTTCTGGTTTCCAGAGCTTTTTGGATTTTGGAATTGTGCATAGGGAATGTCCACTTTGGTTTCAGGCACCCCTGGGTTTCCATTCCAATTGTACCCTTACCAGCTGGGTGACCTTGAGCACGGCATCCCACCTCTCTGTGCCTCGGTTTCCTCATCTATAAAGCGGGGGTGACGATCCCTGCGGTGGTCCTCAGGAGGCACACAAGGAGATTCAGGGTTGCCACGCTGGAAAGGGGGCTGGCCACACTGACGGCTCCCCCCGAGGGGACCGTATGAAGCAGTCTGGGGTGCATCTACACACATGGCAGGAGCAGATGCCCTTTAACCAAGCTTATAAGAGTGGTGAATACACAGATGTCCATTCATTTATGGACAGCACAAGAAATACAACCGCCAATGGGACAGGCTATAGTTGGAGTAAAAGCTCTATGAGGACACATGGCCTCATACGGTTGCTCGGTGGGAGGGAGTCAGAACAAGAGACAGGAGTTAGTCTTAAGAAGTAGGGGAGCAGGTGTAGCTCAGTGGTTGAGCACCTGCTTCCCATGAACGAGGTCCTGGGTTCAACCTCGGTAGCTTCTAAAAGAAGTACAGATCAGCCAGGGTAGCTTGAGGCCTCCTCGCTCCTGCCGGGCAGCCTCATCCAGGAGCCGGGGGTTATGCCCCAGCCAGCGCAGTCAAGAACCTGCTCCCTGGACATGCCAGCCTCTGCCTGTGGCTCTCCCCTTTCCATACGTCCTCAACTGACCAACTCCTCTGTTCATGCTCTCCAAGAAGGATACAAGATGGCTAATCAGGTTTCCCCAGAAATCACCAGTGACCACATTCCAGGCCTCCTCCGAGCCAGATTTCCTCAGAAAATTTGACTGGCATTTGACATGTCCCAAAAGCTCAGTCACACATTTGCTGAAAACCAATTGGTGACTCCTAAAAAGGACCAGTTTACATCTATAGTAGATTTTTTAAAAGATTTATTTATTTATTTCTCTCCTACATTCCTCCCCCACCCCCCACCCCATTGTTTTTGCACTCACTCTCTGCTTGGTGTGTTCTTCTGTGTCTGCCTGTCTTCTCTTTAGGCAGCACCAGGAACCAATCCTGGGACCTTTCGGAGTGGAGAGAGGTTGCCCAATCTCTTGCACCACCTCAGCTCCCTGATCTGCTGCACCTCTCATTGTCTTTCTTCTGTGTCTTTTCCTTTTGTTGTTGTTGTTGCGTCATCTTGCTGCAACAGCTCTCCGTGCGGGCCAGCACTCTGCATGGGCCAGCTCTCTGCTCGAGCCAGCTCGCCATGCAGGCCAGCTTTCCCTCACCAGGAGGCCCCGGGAATCAAGCCCTGGACCTCCCATATGGTAGACAGGAGCCCAATCACTTGAGCCACATCTGCTTCCCTACAGATTTTTTACTCCAAAGATGCTACAACACCTCTGCTCTACACACTCTCCCAGAACTTTATGTCCTTCCCATCCACCCTTCCCTTGACTTGTGACTCCCTTGTAACCAACAGAAGGGGTGGAAGCGACACTGTGTAACTTCAGAACCTATGTCATAGAAGGTCACAGAAGGTTATAGAAGGCAAGGCAGCTTCCAGCTTGTTAGCTCTTGACATTTTCAGCCTCTGTGTAAGAAGTTGGTGCTGAGGCCACCATGCTGTGAAGAAACCCAAGCAAGCCCAAGGGGAAATACCCTGGAGACTAAATGAGGGTGAGGGGGTGTCTGTCCAGCCCCCAGCTGCGCTGGTTCCAGTTGCCATCTAACTGTGTGACAGATCTCAAGCCCAAACCACCCTGCTGAGCCCTTTCTATATTACTCACCCACTGAAACTGGGAGAGATAATAAAAGGATTATGGTTGTTTTAAGCTGCTAAGTTTTGAAGTGATTTGTTGCACAGCAAGAGATGGCTGCAACAGAGGACAATTTTATCTCCTTTCTGCCTAGGGTGAACAAACCTCCAAGTTTGCACAGGACAGTCCCACTTAACACTTTCTGTCCGGGGTCATCATTGGTAGTGCCCCTCTCTCTCTCAAAAGTGACCCCAATTTAGATTCTCCTGCTGCGGTTTCTATGTCCGACCTGTGCCACCACTCCGTCTTGGGCAGAACAAAACCTGACTTCCCCAGGGACAACGCACCCTCTTCCCAGGCTGCCAAAGGGGAACCTGGCATCTCAGGCCAAGTGGAACCCTGGAGCCACCAAGGGGTGGCCATCGCAGGTCAAGAGTGGGTAGGGCGAGATGGGGCAAGATGGCAGCAGAGTAAGGAGCTCCAAGAGTGAGCTCATCCTATAGTGCAGTTAGTAATCACCTAGAGCTACCTAAATCTCCTGTCCAGAAGAGCATCCTGTAACATCCTTGGAAGAACAGAAGAAGACTGCCCATTTGCAGTGTAGATTCGTCAATAGAGCATTCCAAGCCATGGAGGCTGGTGCCCATCCCCCACTGGTAGCACAAGATGCCTTGACAGCTATTCTCTGGCTGGAGCTAGAAGCTCCATTTCCCAAAAATGGGAGAGAATGAGATAGGCAGGCACCGACTTTAGTTACTGATAAGTAAATTCAGTTGACTGGAGTCCAATTCTAAGAAAAGCTAAAGTTTGAAGCTGTCCAGGTCAGATATTTTCCAGTAGCCTCCATTTTTACTTCACCCCCAACATGAGGGGAAGTGGGGCAGATTGAAAATCACAGTAATGGGAGGGACCAGCTTTTTCCACCCAGGTCAGATTGTTGCCCTAGCCTGGGCTCCAGCCCTGCCTCCGATGGGGAGGAAGCTGGGGGTGGGGGTGGGAGGGACCTACACCAGCCTCTCTGGGCAACTGTAGTCGCTTTTGGCCCATACAGATCTAGACTGTTGGGAACCCATGTGGCTCCATCCCTGTCCCCAATAGGACAGGAGGGGCAGTGGTGTTCCCTCAGCCTCTCTAAGCAACTACAGTCACTTTCAGCCCACACAGACTAGACTGTTGGGCACTCCTATGGCTCCATTCCCACCCCTGACAGGGGTAAGGATGGGTAGTGTTCCCTCAGCCTCTCCAGACAACTGCAGTCACTTTCGGCCTGCATGCACAAGATTGTTGCACATACCTGTGGCTCCATCCCTGCCCCTGGCAGGAGAGGAGGGGGGCCAGTGCTTCATCAGTCTATCTGGGCAACTGCAGTCAGTTTTGACTAGCACAGCTTAGGTTGCTGTCCACACCTGCAGCTCAATCCCCACCCAAGGCAAGGGAGAGAGGGGCATGGAGCTTCATCAGTCTCTCCATGCAACTACAGATGGTCTTGGCCTGTATGGCATGGATTACTACACACAGCTGCTGCTCCATCCCTACTCCTGGCAGGAGAGAAAGGTGGCAGAAGCTTCATCAGTTCCTAGGGTAACATGGGAAGCTTCAGCCTCCATGGTTCACCAACCGCATCCTCAGCTTCTGCTCTGCAACCAGCAAGTGAGAAAGGGCAAGAAACAGATGAAAAAGAGCTGAAAAATTCCAGATTTGCTAAACACAGGTCACTATAAAGTTCCAAATTAAGCTGAATCAAGTATCAAAGAGGGGCTGTAGTACAAAGCCAATCAAATAGAAAGCCCTAGACTAAAAAGAGAAACTAAGCCCAGAATAAACACATCTATTAACTCAGAGGCTGAGACATCAACAAAAAATTACAATCTATACCAAGAAACAGGAAGATATGGCCTAGCCAAAGGAACAAACTAAGCTTCCAAATGACATAAAGAAGTTGAGGCAACTAATCATGGATGTTCAAACAAATCTCCATAATAAATTCCATGAGATGGCTAAAGAGATTAAGAATATTAAAAAGACAATGAGTGAGCACAAAGAAGAATTTGAAAACATACATAGAAAAATAGCAGATCTTATGTGAATGAAAGACACAATAATTGAAATTAAAAATGCACTGTAAGTATGTAACAGCAGATTTGAAGAGGCAGAAGAAAGGATCAGTGAACTTGAAGACAAGGCCTCTGAAAGTGAATGTAAAAAAGGCCAGACAAAGAATGAGAAAAATTGAAAAGAGTATCAGGGAATTAAATGACAGTAAAAGATGTGCAAAGATATGTGTCATGGGTGTCCCAGAGGAGAAGAGAAGGGAGAGGGGGCAGAAGGAATATTTGAGGAAATAATGGTAGAAAATTTCTCAACCCTATTGAAGGACATTGATATCTGTATTCAAGAAGCACAACACACTCCCGTCTGAATAAATCTGAATAGACCTACTCCAAGACACATACTAATCAGAATGTCAAATGCCAAAGATAAAGAGAGAATCTTAAGAGCAGCCAGAGAAAAGTGATTCATCACATACAAGGAATGCCCAATAAGATTAAGTGATTTCTCATTAGAAACCATGGAGGCAAGAAGGCAGTGGTATGATATATTTAAGACAATGAAAGAGAACAACTGCCAGCCAAGTATCTTATATCCAGCAAGATGGTCTTTTAAAAAATAAAGGCAAGTTTAGAATATTCACAGATAAACAGAAACTGAGAGAGTGTGTAACCAAGAGACCAGCTTTGCAGGAAACACTAAAAGGAGTGCTACCACCCGAAAAGAAAAGACAGAAGAGAGAGGATTGGAATAGAATCTAGGAATGAAGACTATATCAGTAAAAGTAACTAAAAGTGTGAAAAGATATGACAAAAAAAAAAATCCAAAGGTCAAAATGGGTGAAGTAAGAACTTTCTTTACAGTAATGACATTGAATATTAATGGATTAAACTCCCCAATCAAAAGACACAGACTGGCAGAATGGATAAGAAAATACAAGCCATCTATATGCTGTCTACAAGAGACTCACCTTAGACCCAAGGATACAAATAGATTGAAAGTGAAAAGCTGGAAAAATATATATCCCATGTATGTAACCAAAACAAAACAACAACAACACCTAGAGTAACTAAACTAATATTGGATGAAATAGACTTTAAAAGCAAAGCTGTTATTAGAGAAAAGGAAGGACATTATGTATTAATAAAAGGGGCAATTCACCAGGAAGAAATAACAAACACAAATGTATATACACCTAACCAGGATGCCCCAAATTACATGAGACAAACACTGGCAAAACTGAAGGGAGAAATAGATGTCTCTACAATAATAGTTGGAGACTTCAATAAACCACTCATCATTGAATAGAAAATCTGGACAAAGGATAAATAAACAGAGAGCTTGAAAAATATGATAAATGAACCAAACCTAATAGACATATATAGAACATTGCATCCCAAAACAGCAGAATATACATTCTTCTCAAGTGCTCATGGATCTTTCTCCAGGATAAACCATATTTTAGGGCACAAAATAGATATCAATAAATTTAAAAGATCAAAATTATATGAAGCACTTTCTCTGATCATAATGGAAGAAAGCTGGAAATCAACAACAGGCAGAAAAAAGGAAAATTCACAAATATATGGAGATAAAACAACACACTCTTAAATAATCAGTGGGTCAAAGAAGAAATTGCAAGAGAAATCAATAAATATATTGAGATGAATGAAAATGAGAACACAACATATCAGAACCTATGGGATGCAACAAAGGCAGTGCTAAAATGCTTACATTAAAAAAGAAGAAAGAGCTAAAATCAATGACATAACTACATAGCTAGAGGAACTAGAGAAAGAACAGAAAACTATTCCCAAAGCAAGCAGAAGGAATGAAATAACAAAGATCAGAGCAGAAATAAATAAAATTGAGAACAAAAAACAACAGAAAGTAATAAAAGAAATTTAAAAAAAGAAAAAATAAAAAAAAAAAACAGAGAGACTTAACAAACCAAAAGTTGGTTCATTGAGAGGATTAACATATCCTTAGCTAGACTGACAGAAAAAGAGAGAGAAGATGCAAATAAATAAAATCAGAAATGAAAAAGGGACCATTACTACTGACCCCACAGAAATAAAAGAGATCATAAGAGGATACTATGAAAACTGTACACCAACAAACTAGACAATGTAGATAAAAATGGAAAAATTACTAGGAACATGTGACAACCTACACTGACCTTAGAAGAAACAGACAATCTCAACAAATTAATCGCAAGTAAAGATATTGAAACCGTCATCAAACAACTCTCCCAAATGAAAATCCCAGGACCAGATGACTTCACAGGTGAATTCCACAAGCATTAAAAGAAGATTTAAATACCAATCTTACTCAAACTCTTCCAAAAAAATGGAACAGGAAAAGAAATGCTACCAAACTCATTCTACAAAGTCAATATCACCCTAATACCAAAGCCAGATAAAGATATTACAAAAAAATAAAATTACAGACCTATGTCCCTAATGAATAGAGATGCATAAATCCTCAATATAATACTAATCAAATCCATCAACACATTAAAAGAGTTATTATTTTATTATTTTTTTATGATCAACTGGGTTTTATACCAGGCATAAAAAGGTGGTTCAACATAAGAAAATCAATCAGGGTAATAAACCGCATTAATAAATCAAAGAAGAAAAATCAGATGATAATCTTGATTGACACAGAAAAAGGCATTTGACAAAATACAGCATCCTTTCTTGATAAAAATACACCAAAAGAGGGATTGAAGGAAACTTTCTCAACATAATAAAGGGCATATATGAAAAGCTCACAGGTAACATTGTACTCAATGGTGAAAGACTGAAAAGCTTTTCCATTGAGATTGGGAACAAGACAAGGATGCCCACTATCACCACTGTTGTTCAATATAGTGGTTTTAGTGAGAGTAATCAGGCAAGAAAAAGAAATAAAAGGCATCCAAATTGGAAAGGAAGAAGTAAAATTGTGTTTATTCATAGATGATATGATCCTATACCTAGAAAGTCCCAAAAAAATCTACAACAAAATTACTAGAGCTAATAAACAAGTTTGGCGGAGTGGCAGGATACAAGATTAATGCACAAAAATCAGTAGTGTTTCTATACAATAGTAATAAGCAATCTGAGGAGGAAGTCAGGAAAAAAATCCATTTATAGTAGCAACTAAAAGAATCAAATATTTAGGAATAAACTTAACCAAGGACATAAAACACTTTATTCAGAAAACTACAATGCATTGCTAAAAGAAATCAAAGAAGACCTAAATAAATGCAAGGACACTTCATGTTCATGGACTGGAAGACTAAATATCATTAAGTTGTCAATTCTACCCAAGCTGGTTTACAGATTCAAGGTAATCCCAATAAAAAATTCCAACAGCCTTTTTAAAGAAATGGAAAACCCAATTATCAAATTTATTTGAAAGGTAAGGGGATCCAAATAGCTAGAAACATCTTAAAAAAGGAAGCATGAAATTGGAGGACTCTCACCTCTGGGCTTAAAACCATATTAACCTAGCTACAGTGGTAAAAACAGCATGGTACTGGCATAAAGATAGACATATACACCAATGGAACAGAACTGATGGTTCAGAAACAGACCCTCACATCGATGGTCAAATTATTATTTTTTTTTTTTTTTTCCACCGGGAGGTCCCAGGGATCGAACCTGGGTCCCTCCATATGGGAGACGGACACCCAACCATTTGAGCCACATCTATCCCCCTCAAACTACTTTTGACAAGGCTGTTAAGCTCACCCAGCTGAGGCAGAACAGTCTGTTGAACAAATGGTGCTGGGAGAACTGGATATTCATATTCAAAAGAAAGAAAGAGGACCCCTATCTCACACCTTACACAAAAATTAACTCAAAATGGATCCAAGACCTAAATATATCACAATTAATGTAACTTATGGACTATAGTTAACAACATTATAATATTCATGCATCAATGTCCAAGAAGGTACTATATCAACACTAAGGCTCAATAATAGGGGGGTATGGGATTTTTTCTTTTGGACTAAGGAAAACGTTCAAATATTTACTGAGGGGGCAGATATTCAAATGGTTGGGCGTCCGTTTCCCATATGGAGAGACCTGGGTTCGATGCCCAGGACCTCCCGGTAAAATAAAAGAAGAAAAATATAGAAGGCACGCAAGCTGCCAGGCCCCTGTGTGTGGGTGCGCCAGGCTCCACTGAGCCATGCAGCAGGATGATGACGTAACAGGAGAGTGACACAAGGGGAGAGCCAAGACTAGACGCACTGAAGAACCAGGAACTGGGGTGGCACCGGTGGCAGAACGCCTCTCCCCCACATTGGAGGTTCCCAGGATCGAATCCTGGTGAAGACAGGAGGAAAAGGGTGAGAGGAGAGGGCAGGAAACGGACACAGAGAGTTCCCCAGCGAATGGACACAAAAAAACAGCAAAAACGGGGTGGGGAAGGTGGGGTTAAAAATGGATAAAAGTAAAACAAATAAATAAATCTTAAAAAAAAAATTTACAGGAGGCGGCTGTGGCTCAATCAGTGGGGCTCCCGTTTACCATATGGGAGGCCCCGAGTTCGGTTCCCGGGGCCTCCTGGTGAGGGCGGGCCCGCCGGCGCGGCGTGGTTGGCTGACCTGGCGAGCACGGGCAGCAGGGGGGGGATAAATGAATAAATAAATAAAAAATCTTTAAAGAAAAAAAAAAAAAAATTTACTGGGGCAATGACTGCACAACTCTGTGATGAAAGGAAGTGTACACTTTGGATAGACTGTACAAGGCATGGGACTGTATAACATAGTGAACCACGTGGTGGAAGATGGACTATGGTTAACAGCACAAATATGAGCGTGGTCTCTCATGAACTATAACAAATGTGCACTACTAATACATGGTGTTAGTAATGGGGGGTGTGTGGGAAAACATACCAAATGTAAGGTATGGACCACAGTTAGTGGTAATGGTCTGATGATGTTCTCTCATAATCTGTAACAAATGTTCCACAACAATGTAAGCTGTTGGTGGAAGGGTGATGTGTGGGAATTCTGCACATTAAACATGATTGTTTTGTAAGGTCACACTTCTCTAATAAAATATTTTTTTTATTTTAATCAACTTTTTTTAAGTGACCCCAGTTTGGGTGGTAAGTTATATAGTCACCCTACACTTGCCCAGGTTCTCAGAGCATATACTTCAGATCCTGGCAACACGCCTTCACCTCACGGTCTAAAACAACTGGGAGGCACGATGTGCCTCACGCCTAGAGAACTCTCAAGAAATCCATGGTCATTTTCTTGTCCCTTCCCCTTCTCCTAATTCTGTTCTCTGGGTGCTCAGTAATAGCTTTGCCAAAAGATAGCCTAAGGAAAAGGTTCAGCCCCCTGGTGATCTCCGTATTCCTCCCCTCAAAAAACACACCACCTGGGTGAAAACAGGACACCTGTTGTGTAAACACACTTTCAAGACCAGTCCCCAGACACCCCCTTTGCACCAGATTGCTGTGGTGAAGCCCTCCTCACCCCTCACCCCCTCTGGTGGGGAAATTCTGGAGCTGCCACTGAGATGATGCAAAGCGCCTGAGCAAATGAGAGAGAGCAGAGGCAAGAGATGGACGGAGGAGAATCCTGCAAACCTGGAGAAAGGCCTCCGCACCACCCTCTGTAAGGGGTGGGAGCTTCTAAATACACAAAACTGCTTTCAGATCCTGGCTCGGCTGCTCACTCACTGAGCCAAGCACCCAACTGCCTGAACCCCGCCTCCCCATCCACACATTAATGGGAGGGCTGACACCTATCTCACAGAATTCGTAGAAAGAATCTAGAGGACAATTATTGACAGGAAGCACCAACACAGTGCTTGGCAGATAGTAGGCACTCAATAAATGTTATTTACTTTGGTAAGCCATTGCAGGTCCCCATGAGAAAGTACATTTGTTTTTTCTGGAAGGAACAGGGCAGGATAGCACAAACGGCTGACCAGAAATCTGTAATAATGGAGCCCCTGACCAGGAGGGGTTGTATATCAAGGGCCTGGCAGACACCTCAGGGTCCTCTTTTTCAGTTTAGCTTTCACAGTCACTGCCCTAGTTAGACAAGGAGCTCTTTGAAGATAAGAATCTCACTTTCTTGATCATCATATCCAGAGTCCTACTGCGAAGAAATGGCTGTATTTGGTAAAGGCAGTTGAATGAACTAATTCACATCAATTTAGATTCTTGTACTCATTGACTGAGTCAACAAATATTCACTGGGCACCATCCCTGCCCCTGCAGGGCGTGCAGAGCAATAGGGGGCACTGATGGGACTCTAATAAGTGCACAAGTACTCACTTCATGACCATGGCTAAGAGTGTTAGGGAGGGGAGGCGCCAGGGATCTGGTGTGGGGCTGGCCAGAGGTGGCCCTGCAGAGGTGACCAAGAGCTGGTCAAAGGGGAAGGGAGGCATCCTCCAGGCAGAGAGGATGACTTGTGATTTGTCAGGAGGCCCTGAGGAGGAAGGAAGGGCAAAACCCAGGCACTGAAAAGGATGTGGGCCCGGGAAGAATGACCCTAGCTCCAAGATGATGGACACAACCCAGCTCAGGAGAAGGACATGTGCCTGGCCAAGAACAGGCTCCAAGAGGATGGGGTGCTCAGATGGGGACAGAGAGGGTAGAGGAGAGAGAACTTGTTCATGTGCAGGAGAGGTGTAGAGGAGGCAGCTGAGAAGGGCCACAGAAACGAGGGTGAGAAGAGAGCAGGGAATGGGGTGGCCCTGATGACTGTTCCTGGCCCCAGCGAAGGGGAGAACAGTTCTAGAGAAAGTCATGTTGTTAGAATTCTGATGGAATTCTAGTGAACCAAGTGAGACTCAGGGTGACACCAAGAAATAGACGAAGGAACTGGGAATGTTTACCAAAAAGAAGTCCAAAGGAGGCACAGCAGCATTGGCAGTGTAGTGAGCTCCCCAGCACTAGGCACATCCAAGCAGAGATGATGTCCACCAGCCAGAGAAGTGACAAGGAGATTCGTGCCTGCAGTGAATGCTGGACCCATGGCCAAGAGGCTCCCTTCCAGTCCCAACACGCAACAACTCATACTTCCCTCCTCAGAAGGGGGACACAATTCAACCCATAACTGTACTGCACCCAAATCATCCTCTAACACACAGCCCATAGCATCCTCACCTACTTCTCACGTCTCTTTGTCCACTTGCCCATTTTCGACCTTCGCCCACTAAAAGGCACCCTCCACAGAGCAGGCTCCTCCCGTTTGGCGCCCTGCTGCATCTTCCCCACCTAGCGTTGTTATCTGGCACAGAGCGGGTGCTCCATAAAGGTTTGTTAACTGAACAAATAATTGAAATCCAGCTCTGCCTTTCACTAGCTGTGTGATCTTGGGTTAGTGACCTTATCTCTGAGCCTCATTTTATCATCTGCAAAATCAATATTAAAATATTGTCATCATGAGGCACGAATGAAATTAAGGTCTTTGTCACTTATAAACTTCTGTGCTAAGATTAGCCACTATTAGCAATAATGAAATGGTACTTAATAAATTGCCCAGAAAAGGAAAGGGCTTGTGCCTCTTCAAACCGAAAAGATGCCGTGAAAGCTCCTTTTGAGAAAAGGGCACCTGCCCCCAAACCTACACTTTCCTGGCAAGAATGTTGAGTTTTTATTTTACACTTTCTAGAAGCCGTATCTGAAGGCCCTGGATTCACTAAGCATCTCCTGGGTGCTCACTCTGCCAGGTGCTGTGCTAGGCCCTGAGTACTCATCCCCACATAACGCAGCCCCATGTTGAAGGAGCCAGGAGCTGGGGGCGGGGGCGGGATCTGGGGAAGCCCTAGTAGCAGAACAAGACTTGTGACAAGAGCAGCAGTGGAGGGTTCTGCCAAGTGCCATGGTCACACGGAGGTCACTCATGCACCCAACAAACATTTCCCAAGCATCGACCAGTGATAAGCACGATTCCAGTTGCTGGGGATACCACAGTGAACAAGACACAAAAGACCCCTGCTCTAATGAGCCTCAGATTCTAATGAAGAGACAATAAATAAGCAAGCAAATAAACAAACAAAGTAATTTATGATTGAGATAAATGCCAGGAACCCACCAAAGCAATAATGGGATATGAGAAGATGCAGGAGGCGGGTGGCTTCCCGAGTTTGAAACCCCAGCTTTGCTGTGTACTCAATTTGACCTGGAGCATGTGGTATGCCTCATTGTGCCTCCACATTCCTCGTCTGTAAAATGGGGAAAAGGCCTCACTTCACAGGACTGTGGTGAGGATTAGAGTATACGCCAGTCCTGGGACTAGTACTAAGCACATGACTAGCTCTATGTAAGTTGGTGTGAGCATGAATGAGGCAGAGTGAGGCAGCTTACAGGGGTGGGCAAGGCCTGGATGAGGACACAGGCCTGGATCTAGGGGAAATGTATTCCAGGCCCCAGAGAAAAGCAGGTGAGAAGGCAGAAATGGGCTTAGGTGTGTCTGAAGCACAGTAAGCAAAGGGGAGAGAGTAGGATGAGCTTGGAGAGGGAGGAAGAAGGATCAGGTAGGGCCTTGTGGGCCATGGAATGGCGTTTGGGGTTTCACCCTCAGAGTAATCGTAAGCCATTAAAAGGTTCTAAAGGCAGAGGAGTGGGGAAGACGAGGCATGCTCTGAGTCAGTATAAAGGAGGGTCAATCTGCCATCTGGAGAATGACACTAGGACAGGCAGAAAAGAGTGGCAGCAGGGGTGTCAGTGGGGAGGGTGAATGGAGGCAAGATCTCCCACCCAAGCCCAGGGACCCACTACAGAGAATAAGACAGGATACTCCAAATCCTCCTCTATCGGGGTAGGCAGGGGCATCTGGACCAAAATATGGGGAAGATGATTAAACTCTGGACGAGTCACAGAAGGGAGCTGCAGCAGATGCCTTGTGGGCCCACAGCAAAAAAAGAAAAGACATGTTCCAAGTGATTCAGCAAAAGTACACTTCCCCTTACATCTTGGAGCACATTACAAGTTACTACTGATATTGATACAGCACTTATAGAACACTTATTTACGTGCTCAAGGTTATGTGCTAAATGCATTTTCTAATCTAATTGTCACAAAACCCCTATCCATTCATTCAACAATCAATTCAACAAATATGTATTACTGGGCACTGTTCTAGGAACAACAAAGCTCCCACCTCCATGAACTTAAACTCTAAAGGGAAGACAGATCCTAAACAAGGAAACAAATATATCACATAGTGATGAGAACTATGAAGGAAACAAAGCAGAAGAGGAGGAGGGATGGAGGGAAAAGTAGCTATTTGAGGAAGGATATTAGGAAAAGACCTCTTTGAGGAGGCAACACTGGAGCAGAGCCATGGATGAAGGGACCAAGACAACCATGGGCAGATGTAGGGGAAGAGTGTGCCAGGCAGAAGGTAGAGCAAGTGCAGAGGCCCTGCTTGGTGTGTTCAAGGTACAAAAAGACCATGATGGGAATGGATGTGGCTCGAGCAGCTGAGCACCCGCCTCCCACATGGGAGGTCCCAGGTTCGGTTCCCAGTGCCTCCTAAAGAAAACAAACATACAAACAACGAGCAAACAATGAGCAAAACAACAAGCAAGCAGACAAGGGAGCTAACTCAGGGGAGCCGATAGGGCTCAGGGGAGTCGATGTGGCTCAGGGGAACCGACGTGTCTCAGCCTCCCACATATGAGGTCTCGGATTCAATCCCGGGTCCCGGTACCTGAAAAAAAAAAAAAAAAAAAAAGACCATGGTGGCTGGAGCAGTGAGTGGATAATGGCAGGGTATGAAGTTGAAAGGGAAACAAGACCCAGATAGGCCATGGGAAGACATTCCTATTTCATTCTAAGCATATAATGGGAAGCCACTAGAAGGTTGTGAATGGACTGCTTTGGCCACCATGTGGAGAAGGGGCCCTAGAAGAGCAAGAGTGAATCGTGGGTGTCCAAGTATGAAGGCTAGAGATGGTAGTTTAAAAGTGGTAGGATTTAAGATACATTTTGAAAATAGAATAGAGGACTTAGTGAAAGACTAAATGTAGTAGGGAAGGGAAAAGAACCTATCAATGATGACTACAAAGTTTTGCTGTAAGCACCATTCACTGAGTGCCATTAACAAAAATTAAGAAAACCAGAAAATAAGCAACTAAGAGAGAACTTGTGGAGATAGGTGCTGCTATTACCATTCTCATTTTACAGAAAGTAAGATTTAGGGAGTTTCCCAACTGGCTAGTGGAATTTCTAAGTACTTTCACATACATTCTTTATTTTTGCCCTCACAGCACCCCTTTATTATTAGCCCCAATCTACCTATAAGGAATCTGAGGCCCAGAGTGATCAAGGTCACACAGACCTGTCCAATAACATATACTTTCCCAAAAAGGGCAGTGTCTCAGCCTGTATGATCAGGAAACCAAGTGGGCAAAGTAGAAAAGAATCTGGTGCTTGAATAAAATCATGCCCAGCTTCTTTCTGATCAATATTTTGAAATTCCCAAAGACTCTAGAAGAAAATCCTGAGGCCGGGAGCTGCACAGGGGACAGCACTGTTGTCCAGTAAAGTGGTTCCTGAGTCCCCCACTTCAAAATCACAGTTGCTAACTAAACTGCATTCTTGGGTTCCTGCTCAGACTATTTGAATAACCATCTATGAAAGTGAGACCCAAAGTCTGCATTTTTCTAAAATAGCGTTCCAGAAATCTTTGTCGTACGATAAAGTTTAAGAACTGTGGAAGTAGGGTTTGAACCTTGGCGTCCACTCCTAAACTATCAAAACGAACTACGCAGCTCTTTTTACACCTCTGGATCTCAGTGTCCGCAACTGTAAAAGGGGAGGCTAATTAATTAATAAACGAAAGTCACTCGCTCCTCCCCCTTGCTGTGATAATCAAACCAAACAGTTGGCTAAAGCGGGCGGAGGAGGCCGGTGAGGCACTGTCAGCCACTCGCCGCCCCTGGCTTCGAACACTCGGCCGTCACGCTTCCATCCTGAGCGCCCTCTCGGGGAGCGCCCTCTCGGGGAGCGCCCCCTCGGTGGGTCGCCGGATGCCATCTGACGAAGGTGTAACCACTCCTCGTGCGTCCGGACGCCTCGGACACGCACGCGGCCACCTAGCGAAGAGCAGTGACGAACTTCCGAGACTACATTAGCTTTACGGCTCGTGCATTCTTCCGCCGAACCCAGAGGAAGCTGGAGAGCAGTTTACGACAGCGACGGTCGTGTTTACGGCAGCGACAGTCGTGTTTACGGCGCCGGCCGCTGCGCGCGCATCTTCTCCCTTTTCCCGGTGTCTGGAAGAGCTGCCAGTGGTGCGATCTCCGACCAGGTACATCTACCGCCATCCGGGCCGGCAGAGGCCGTTGCAGGTGAGCGGCGTGTTCCGTGGGGCCCTGTGGGCCTCCGGAGCCGTCTCGGGCTGGGTTCGGTCTTAGGGGGCCTCCCGGAAGAGACTTTCCTTACGTTCCCTCCTGCGCCGCTGTGCCTCAGCTGGGTGGAGCAGGAATCCTCCTTCAGGAGCCCGGAGTCCGGCACACTGCGGGGTGCGGGGCCTGGCCCTGTGGGTGAGGTCCGTGGCTCTCGGCTCCACTGAGCGGCCTCGAGCTGGGCGAATTTGGTTGTCACCCAGTTCAGCTGGGTCTCAGGGCCTGAGTCTTCCGGAGTTTCTGAGTGAAATATTGGAGGTGCCAAGCTGAGCGGTGATCGGCGCCTGCCCCGAGGATCTCACAGTTCATAGGTTTCCATTCTTTTTTGTGTGTGAAATGGGAGGGTAGGATGCAGGAGCAGATCCTCTAATTTGAAGTCCGTTTTTCGTAAGATCTGTGATGGCCGCGGTAATCTACACAATACGGTAGACTGCCAGTCACACAGCCCTCTTCGACTGCCCTGTTGATGCCTCCCCATCCTGCGACTGGGGCCAGTACAGCTGTCGACATCGTTTTCCCGGAACAGCTTAATTGTCCCTACTGGTTACATTCTGCTTACTATTTCGCAAAGGCTGAGGCCAGGGGACTTCTTCCCATTCCCTGGAGAAATACATATTCAGCCCTGGCCATGTTTCCTTCTTGAGCTTCTGACAAAATAAGTAGATTGAAAAACTAGACAGTGTATTTTGAGACATGGTTGTGCGTTTAAGTATGGTCTGAAAACTCCAGGTTTTTTTAGGCTGCTGTCCAACTATAATATAATGGAAAGAATGCTGGGCTTGCCATAGGCAGCCCTGGAAATCAAATGTGTTTTGAAACCATGGATAGATCAACCGGCTTGATTTAGCTGAGCTTCTTTTTTTCATCTCTAAAATCCGGAGAGGGGGATTAATGGTGATAAAGTATCTAGCATGATGTCTGACACATAGTAGGAACTCAGGAAATATTTACTGGATATGAATTGTTGAACCTGTCACCCCTTCCATTTTGTCCTTTTACTATAATATAACTTCAGTTCAGAGGTGGAAGATGAAGCTTCCAGGTGTACCTGCTGTTGCTGTCACCCAAGTGTGTAGGAAGCCTCATCTCCCTATCTTGGGGCCATGAGGAGAGTTTGCCAATTTCAGTACATCTGTGCTCTTTAATTGCTCTCCAGCTTCCAGAAAGTATTTGTGTGAGGTGAATTTTCCTCTGGGAACTCGACTTCTGAGTGTTTTCAGAGAGTTAAACAATGAATGATAAATGCACAGGCTTTTGATGGGAACTGTCAGGCAAACATCTGCCCTAGATCCCCTGGTTTTTGATCTCCTGAAAGGAGCTGTAGCATTATTGTTTTTGTCATTGTTATTGTTACTGTTATTATCTAGAGCATGGACTCCAGCAGATTGTATAGGTTCAAATTCCAAATTCCTCATCAGATAATATTGTGGCTTTAGGCAATTTCTTAACTTCTGTGCCTGTTTTCTTTTCTGGAAAGTGGGGATAACACTGACCCCTACTTCATAGGATTCTTGGGAGGATTTAATGAATCAATGTATGGTGAACACTAACAACAATGCTGTAATTATGAATATTTGATGTATGGCTACTTTGGGCCTAAAGTTTATGGTGACTTCAGCCTTCTGGCAGACTTCTTTGTTTTGTTTTGGTTTGGTTTGGTTTTGGTTTGTTTTCTTCTGGCAGATCTGCTAAAACTTGGCTCTTTCCACTTGCTCCACACACAGGATTTGCACTGATAGAAAATTAGATGTACAAGAGAAGAAAGTCAAATTTCAGTACATACTTAAGGATTCCTTTTTTCTCAGCACTCTGTACATAAATGTATTTTTGCAAGTCTAAATAGTAATGGTGAAGCGTTTTACAAAGAAAGTATTTTTATATATGACTTCCTCCGTGGTCCAATGATACAGATTAAACACAGACTCTATGTATTTTATAGATGAAGAGACTAAAGCTTAGGGAAGTGAAGTATTCTATGCCATGGTGAAGGTATTGCTAAGAACCAGAATGTGGTTATCACACTTGAAAAAAAAGTTATCATATTTCATCAAATCTGAGACACCATCAATTTTAAGGAGTATCGTTATTTTATGTAACACTAAGAAAGTTGAGCTGTGACATACCATCAAATATAAGGTGCAGCCTCATTTCAAAGATGTTACAGTTAATCAGTTGGGCTAGCAGTCTTCTGAGTTTTAAGTATTCACAGTATTATTTACAAGAAAACACAAAGTTAGTAGTAATTCAACAGTTGAGAATTCTGTTTTGTGTGTTGCTTTTTTAATTTTATCATTTCTGTTCTGGCTGACCTCAAATGGGGGCTTTTTGTACTTTGGGACCTTCCTTCATGAAGCAACTCATATTATCTGTACTCTTAAGTTTTAGAAGATGGCGAAGTTCATGACCCCCGTGATCCAGGACAACCCCTCAGGCTGGGGTCCCTGTGCAGTTCCCGAGCAGTTTCGGGATATGCCCTACCAGCCATTCAGCAAAGGAGATCGGCTAGGAAAGGTACTTGCCTGTCAGCAGTTTCTGCATCTTTTAAGCTGTGGGTATTTCTCTCTAGGAATTCCTGTTTGAATTTTGTTCTCTCAAAAGCCTAACACCTGCGTTCCTTATAGTAATAACCAGCTGAGAAAGGTTATAACCTCTGGGAGTAGTAAGTACATTACAAAGACATTGTGAGCCAGTTCTGATACGCTTATCACACTGTGTCCTTTCACTTCAGGGGTTTCTGGGTCACAAGAAACATGACTGGTTGATCAGTGTGTTCTCTGTCTTTGCTTGTTGCTCTTAATAGGTTGCAGACTGGACGGGTGCCACATACCAAGATAAGAGGTATACAAGTAAGTATTCTTAAACTGCCCAAATCAGGGTCTTGTGACAATTTTCTAGTCACCTCTGTCTGAAAGCTTTCTAGACCATTTTAAAAATCTGTCAAACACATTCCCATTTTTCATCCAATTGGTTGAGATGTACTGAACCTCTGAAGCCCAATAATGGACTCCAGGATCCTTGTTTTAAGATCCAGATCTGGTAAATAGGATTTTTTCTCTGTGCCAATTGAGATAGTTGGAAGTAGCTTCCTGGAACACTAGATTAACATTATCTGCGGCTGAGGTAAGCAAAGAAGTACCTTGTGATTCATTAGACATGTCTGCCTTGGGCACCAGATGATGGGAATGGTGGTATATCCACCCCATATGTACCCACCTATAACACTAAAGAGTCTTAACTCAGATTCTTACAGAATAAGGCAAAGCATGAAATGGGCTTAGCTTGAGATGTTCGGACACTGTCTTGATTTAGAAAGTTCTTTAGACCAGAGCTTTTCAAACTTCAGTGTGCATATACATCACCTGGGGCTCTTTTTAAAATACAGGCTCCCATTCATTAAGTCTGGGGTAGAAGCTGTGAATCTGCATTTCTAACAGACTACCAGCCTGTTACAGGTCCTGAGGCCACACTTTGAAAAGCAAGATTTCATGAAGTTTGTAGGTTATAGTGATTACAAATTTCTCACTTCTGTCTCCAGATAAGTACTCCTCTCAGTTTGGTGGTGGAAGTCAGTATGCTTATTTCCACGAGGAGGATGAAACTAGTTTCCAGCTGGTGGATACAGCACGCACACAGAAGACTGCCTACCAGCGAAACCGGATGCGGTTTGCACAGGTAGGCCAAGAGCTAGCAGCCTGCCCATCTTGGGGCTTTTCCTTTCACCTGGCACATGCTGCTGAAAATGCTAACTTACGCATGCTCATGAGAGGAAAGCGTGCTATCCTGGGTCTTCTAGTGAGTCCCAAGTTCATCATTGCGGCCTGTGTTCTTGACAAATTATGCTACAGTGAACTTCTACGGACTGAATTCAGTGATACATTTAAATAGTTTAGCTTTCTGTTGGCCAGTAGCTAGGAACTCATACCCATCCCTGTGTTAAGAATGGATATTTATGTTGCCAGGTATCTGTCTCTGTTGGATAAAAAGGTGTATCTGTGCCTATTACTCCACTTAATTGTTGTATATAGGCTTTATTGAGTAGATGGTCCAGTCAGACTACATCTTATTACATCAGGAGGCAAACTCAGCACCTCTAATAAGATTCAGAAAACTTCAACAGCAAATATGTTTGGGATTATTAAGTCCAAGCTAATAACAAGCACTTCCACCACAAACACCTAGACTTGATCCTATAGAGTAGAAGCACAGAGTAAAATGTGGAACTTGGGATTTTGCCTCCTAACCTTATTCTAAAGGCCTCCCATTAGACACTGCCTATCGTGAGCCAGATCCCTGAGATTTTAACATGACTGTTTTGTCCTCGTTCCTAGCGGAACCTCCGCAGAGACAAAGACCGGCGGAACATGCTCCAATTCAACCTGCAGACCCTGCCTAAGAGTGCCAAGCAGAAAGAGAGGTGAGAGTCCATCCTTCCACATCAAGTTTTTCTTCCTGAACTGACAGTGCTTTGAAATTAGTGGGCCAAAGCTGAACAATGGTTGCCTTCCTCATCATTGAAAAAAACTTCCTACAGCTTTTTAAGCCAGCCACCATTTCAGCCTTTGCATCATTCTCCAAGGATCAGTCCCATGGCAAGTAGCATAGGTGGGATACTGCTGGCTGGTGGCTATGAACACTGAAGGAAAGCAAAGTCACAGTAAGAAGAGACTGTGTAACTTGCCTAGGCTCAGTTCTAATGTGACACACCTCCAGAGGACCCCATTCACACTGTCCTGTGCTTACCCTGCCTAGGTTGGGGCTGCCAGCTGACGGTTACTACCCTAGACAGAGTAAAATACATCTGGTCAGTATTTGGGGTGACCTCTTCTAGCATCCTGATGTGCATTCTTGATCTGTTCCTTCTTACTAAGGCACCATTTTCCAGCAGGGAAAACACTGATGCTTTTGAGAGTTAGTTGAAGATATTGGCAGCTTCTGCCTTTTGAAAAAGCCACTCACCTTTAGACCTATGCTGAGAGCACAATTTTCCTGTCTTTCCAGAGATCGCATACGACTGCAGAAGAAATTCCAGAAGCAATTTGGAGTGCGGCAAAAATGGGACCAAAAATCACAGGTAGTGTGTCCATATCAGAATTATAAGAATTTCATTTGCTTGTTTTTGTAATTGCTTTTGTTGTTTATCCCAAACAATTTACCTATTTAAAGTCTACAATTGAGTGGTTTTTAATATATTCGCAAAGTTGTACGGTTATCGCTGCAATAATTTCCAGGCATTTTCTTCACTCCAAAAAGAAATCCAGTATCCTTTAGCAGCCAGTCACCACCGCCACCTCCTGCCAGCCCTAGGACACCACTGCTTTACTTTCTGTCTCTATGGATTTACCTATTCTGGACGTTTTCTATAAATGGGTCATGTAGTATGTGTGGTCTTTTGTGTTTTCAAGGTTCATTCATGTTGTAGCATGTGTCAGAACATTTCTTTTTTTACCAAATAATATTCTATTGTATGGGTATACCACGTATTTTATCCCTTCATCAGTTGGTGGACATTTGGGTTTTTCCACTTTTGGGCCAATATGACTAATGCTGCTATGAATATTTGCATACAGTTTTTGTATGGACATATGCTTTCATATCCCTTGGATATATACATAGGAATGCAACTCCATTTATTTTTGTACTCTCAATCCCTAAGACTCAAGGACTCTCTCTGCCTTCTAGAACATCCAGCACATAGTATTGTTCTGTATATATTTATCGAATAAAAGCCCTTCTTTATACTGTTAACATGTTTCTCACTGGCTGTGATTTTTCTCCCTCCAATGGTTTTCTGCTGCAGAAGCCCCGAGACTCTTCAGTTGAAGTTCGTAGTGACTGGGAAGTAAAAGAGGAAATGGATTTTCCTCAGTTAATGAAGATGCGCTACTTAGAGGTATCAGAGCCACAAGACATGTAAGTGACACCTTTAATTGTCTTCCACACATACTCCTATGTCTGTGAACCAGTTATGAACATTTTCTTAAGCCCTAGTTTTCTAAAAGGGATCTGAAGCCACTTACTCAAGGGAAAAGGCAAAAAGAAGTTTGCTAATATTAAACTTCAGGTTTCTTTCAACTTCCTGATCTCCTGAGCAAAAGAGAAAGAAGATTAAGGTACATAACTCTTTTGGCAGAAAGAGAAGCACAGCAGTTCTTCAGGAGAAGCAGAGATTTTTCTATAGTTTCAAAGAGCTCCTTACCTTAAAGGGCAGCTACGTCAAAATAACTTAGTAGAGAGCAAGAGCATCAGACCAGAAGGCAGCCCACCTGAGTGCCTCTTACTAGTGTCTCCCTGTCCTGGCCCTGGTCTCCTGTCTTTAAAATGGAAAGGTCGGGCTGGATCGGTTGTGTTTGCACTGCTCTGTGGAGCCACATTAGGAGCTAAGGGTGCAGGGAAATGAGAAAGCACCGAGTTTATCCTCCCCACTTCTAGTCAGAGAAACTGTATTTTTATCTCATACATTAGACTGCTGGGTATGACATCTGATTCCTTAGGTGAAAAAATAAAAAGTAAAATAAACATTGGGCTCTATGAGTGGTTTTGGACTTAGGCTGCACATTAGAATCACCTGGGGAGCTTTAATTTTAAAAATGCTTGGGGCCCAAGCATTGGCATTTTATTTTATTTATTTATTTATTTTATTTTTTTATTTTTTATTTTTTTTAGATTTTATTTTATTTATTCATTCATTTGTCCCCCCCTTGCTGCTTGTGCTCGCTGGGTCAGCCAACCATGCCGTGTGGGCGGGCCTGCCCCCACCAGGAGGCCCCAGGAACCGAACCTGGGGCCTCCCATATGGTAAACGGGAGCCCCACTGACTGAGCCACAGCCGCTTCCCAGCATTGGCATTTTAAAAGCTTCCTCACTTCCAACCCAGCTTCTGCCATGCAGCCTGGGTTGAGAACCACCACGTTAGATCTCGGCCTCTGAGGGCCCACCTACGGCCATGTTTCATGGTTCTGTGTTGGGAACAAAGTTCTTACTCTGAAGTAGGCCTTCATTCCCTTGACTCTGCATGCCTCACATGCTTTCCCTCAGCGAGTGTTGTGGGGCCCTCGAATACTACGATAAGGCCTTTGACCGCATCACCACGAGGAACGAGAAGTCGCTGCGGAGCATCAAGCGTATTTTCCACACCGTCACCACCACAGACGACCCTGTCATCCGAAAGGTGCTCGCCCGCTTCCACTCTTCTCCCACCATTTAGGAATGCTGTCATCTTCTACAGCTGAGGATATGGGGATATGTCTGCATAATTTGGGTCTTGGAAACCCCTCTAGATAAGATTTCTCTGGATCCAACTTAACATTAGATGAAAAGAAAGGCACTTGGCTGGCTAGATCTTAAATTTGGTTGAGCAGAGCTGGACTCAAATCCCAGCTTTGCCCTATTTAGTTGCTCCCTGGCCTCACCTCTCTGGAGCCTTAATTACGTCATCTATAAAACAGAGTAAATGTACTTACCACATGCCATTGGGGTGAGGTTGAAATCATCATGAAGTACTTTCCCAGAATATAGCGAGTACGCGATGACCTGCAGTCCTCTGCAGCCCAGGGCAGAAACTGCCAATAGAAGCTCTTACACACACAGTGTGCTGTGTGTGTCTATCAAAGAGCTCCTTATTCCTAAGGATTTATGTGGCAAGCAGAGGAGTCCTTTCCCTTCCTGTGAATGGACGGTTAGGCCTAGAATTGATCAGCTGTTCTTATCCTCAGATCTGTCTCTCTTTTATCCTCTTTTTAGCTGGCAAAAACTCAGGGCAATGTGTTTGCCACTGATGCCATTCTGGCCACACTGATGAGCTGTACCCGCTCAGTGTACTCCTGGGATATCGTCGTCCAGAGAGTTGGGTCCAAGCTTTTCTTTGACAAGAGGGACAACTCTGACTTTGGTGAGCAGCAGGTCTGGAGCACATCACTCAGGGGCTGGGCGTTTGTGTTGGTTCCGAGCAGTTCCCAAGTATGAGAGAACAGGTGGAAAGAGAATGGTGTCTTCCCCACAGGCATTGACAACAATGGCCAAATCCCTCCCTATCTCCTCTTAGAGTGGAGAAGGAACTGTCTGTCACTGCAAAAGCTTCTTGAGGTATCAGCTTTCCAATTTCCTCTTAACACCCTAACCCTATGCTTCCCAGTGAATGCCACTTCTCTGGCTTCTGCCATCTTTCCATACCAACTGCATTATTTCGTTAACATTTTTCTTTTGATTGAGGCCCCCCCACCTTTTTTTTTCTTTTTGGCTTCAGTGTATTTACATGGGGAAAAACGTGCATATGTGTGTATACCATATATACATATATATACTTGAAAACCAGATCACTTAAAAAATAATGATGATATATAAACATACATTTACATAAATAAAATCATAGTGTTTTGTAACCTACTTTATCCCACTTATCACTACGCTCTAATGAGTATCTTCCATGTCAGTACGTAAAATGCATCATCCTTTTTAATGGCTACAAGGGATTCCATACTATTGAATGAATGGACCATAATGTATTTAACCAACCACCTATTGTTGGAAACATATTATTTGTTTCCAATTTTTTGCTCTTAAAAGGAATATTGCACTAAATGTCACAGTGTATACATCTTTGTCCACATGTGTGGGCATGTTCCCTTAGAAAAATTTCCCAAAAGGAAAATTGCTGAGAAAAAGCAAGTATGGACTTTTAAAATCTGGTTCATATTAATAAATTGCTCTCTAGAAAATTGTACCACTTTACATCTCACCAACATGTATGAGATAAACTAATTCTCCATACCCTCTCCAGCATTAGTCATTAAACACTTTTTTTTATCTTCACCAGTATGGTGGCTAGAAAATGATATTTCATTGTGGTTTTAATTTGTAAGTCTTTGATTTTTGGAGAGGTGGAGCAAGGTATCTGTTTGCCTATTTTATTAAAGTGCTTTTTCTTAAAAAAAAAATTAAAAAGGCAATGAAAATGAAACAACGTAATTATATTCTGAACCTAAGGTGCCTAGGCCTTCTCTGAGCAATCTGAGGCCTAATACTATCTAAAGCAGGGGTTTTTAACCTTTTTTGTTCCATGGACCCCATTGCCAGTCAGGTGAAAACCACAGACCCCTTACTACGTCCGCACTATACTGTGTATTATTTAATAAATATATCCCAAAATAAGAAAAAAAACTAAACAAAAAATATATCACACCCGCACCAACATGTCCCCACAGAATAATGTTTTTTTTTTTTTAATTTAAATTCAAGCTCACAGACCCCTTATTAAAGTATCCAGGAGCCCCCCACCCCCTTTGTGCCCCCCACTTGGGAAACCCACATTAGCAGGTGGCAGTTCTTTGAAGGGTGGGTCTATGGCATTATTCCACTTCTCTCCACGGAGCCGTGCATGTTGTGGGTGTTCAGTGACTGCTGCATGGGTGGGTGACCGTGCCCCTGCTTTTGCAGACCTCCTGACAGTAAGTGAGACAGCCAACGAACCTCCTCAGGATGAAGGCAATTCCTTCAACTCACCCCGCAACCTGGCCATGGAAGCCACCTACATCAACCACAACTTCTCACAGCAGTGCTTGAG
The DNA here is from genome assembly GCA_026826555.1 of Tolypeutes matacus. NCBI lineage: Eukaryota > Metazoa > Chordata > Mammalia > Cingulata > Chlamyphoridae > Tolypeutes > Tolypeutes matacus. The sequence continues at coordinate 339,813 of JAKSZT010054302.1, read as the reverse complement.
AATGGTGAGGGAACCAGAGGATCTTTGGGATTAACTGATTTTTGTAGACCGACTGTTCTTGATTAAGCGGCTGCTCTCTGTTAGCCTCCAGGTTAGAGGGACTGAGCAGAACAGATGTGGTCCCTATGTGGAGCAAAGGTGTTTACAAGCTTGGGGTTTGAGGCAGACTAGCTGCCCTTGAAAGATCTACCACTTAATAGCTCTGTAGTCTCACACATGGTTCTTGTCTGTAAATTAGAATACTAATACTACTTGTCTCACAGAGACACATTGGGATTCTTTTTATTGTTTATTTAACAAAATAATTTCAGGTGCTGGGACATGGCAAAGAACAAAACCAAGCTCCTGCCTTTGTGGAGCTTCATGATAGTGGAGAGGAAGAGACAGTAAACATGAAGTAAATGTATTATGTCAAATGATGATGCATGCTGTGGAAGAAAAGGAAGCAGAGGGAGAGCAAGGCTGCTAATTAAATGAGATGCCTAAAGCAAGCAGTCTACATGTGCAAGCACTCAATAAATGCTAGCTGTTACACTGGTTGTAATTGATGGGGCACTTACAGTCGGGGAGAATAAAAGACCTAAAACATGCAGTGAGCCCAAAGCCCCCTCAAGGGCACTAGTGACCTGGCCAGGACTGTGAGTAAGCAGAGGTGCTGGGTCTGGCTGATTGGACTTGCAACAACTTTAGGACTATCTATTGACACCTTTGGGGTTTTTTGCAGGGGAAGGAAAGATACAACTTCCCCAACCCGAACCCATTTGTGGAGGATGACATGGATAAGAATGAAATCGCCTCTGTTGCATACCGGTATGTCACCTCTGGCAGCAGGCACCCCAGGTGTTGTGACCAGGTTGGGCACAAGCCCCATCCTGCTTGTGGTATGTCTGAGGTATCAGATCATAAGTGACCAAATGAGTTTCTCCTTCATTGTAGTTACCGCAGGTGGAAGCTTGGTGATGACATCGACCTTATTGTCCGTTGTGAACATGATGGCGTCATGACTGGAGCCAACGGAGAAGTGTCCTTCATCAACATCAAGACCCTCAATGAGTGGGATTCCAGGGTGAGGCGCCACCTTGGTCACCCTCCTCGTAGCACCAAGTCTGCATTTCCTGTAGTGCATGTTGTCAGGCTGTCTAGCTTTTGTGAGCCATTTATTTTCTTCTCTTGCTTATAGAGCTACCTAGAATTGCTTTGTCTTCCGAGCTTTTTCCTCCACTTAGTTCCTCACCAAGAGAGTGTGTGTGTTCCATTCTGACCTCCTTTTGGCTTTTGCTTTCTTCAGACTTGGTTTTTTTTTTTTTTTAAGATTTTATTTATTTATTCATTTATCCCCCCCTTGCTGCTTGTGCTCGCTGGGTCAGCTAACCACGCTGTGCGGGCGGGCTTGCCTTCACCAGGAGGCCCCGGGAACCGAACCCAGGGCCTCCCATATGGTAAACGGGAGCCCTACTGATTGAGCCACAGCCGCTTCCCTTCAGACTTGGTTTTGATCTCTCCTTATTATCTGGGTCAGCAGATTTCCTGTAAGCTGGGAGCCCTTCTTTTTGACCTGTTCTTTCATGTACTGCAGCCACTGACCTTTCTTCAACCTTCTGATACCCTTTTTTCCAATTTTTTCACTTACTGAACTCTAAAGTTTTTAGATATAGCTCAGATTTGGCTCTTAAGAGGCTCCTCGAAAGAAACATATTTCCTTTGCTTTTCTTTTCTCTTTCCATTCTCTCTCATGCTGGTGCTTTATAATTGTTGGACTTTAATTCTCATGGGGCTACCCAGGCTTAGGTGCCATGTCTGAATTTTAAGTGAATGATCAGACTCATGGGTGCTGCTGTACAGAATGAAGGCTTCCTGCAGCCCCCAGAGCTCAGTGGGGATGGAGAGTGAGGCCCACTGAGTGTTGAATAAGTAATGAACAGTAGGATAGTGGACCACTTATTGCATTCTTCTACCTTCATTAGAGATCTGGATTAATATCAAGTGATGCTGAGTCTCACTCTCCAGGTGCTCACTAGTCCCCATCAGCTGCTCAAAGAGTACACTGGAAGGTTTGCTGTGACCTTGGCCTTTACTTAGACTTTCCACCATGACCTCCCTGTAACATTTGGCACTATAGCATCTATGCTACAGTAATATGCTCTCAGTATTACTACATTACTCCACTTTGGCACATATCTCTGCCCCTTTCACATGTTTTCTTTGCTGGCTCACCTCTTTGACCCCCAGCAGAGCTTTCTCTAAGGATCAGTCCCCTATTCAGCTCTTCATGGCATAATTACTTTTTTATATAGCTTTATATTGGTTTTCTTTTGCTCCATAACAAATTAACATAAACTTAGTGCCTTAAAACAAATGCCTATTTATTAACTCATGGTTCTGTAGGTCAGAAGTCCAGCATGGTTCTCCGCTTTGGGCATAACAAGGCTGTGATCCAGGTGTCAGCTGAGCTGAGTTCACATCAGGCGGCTTTGGGAGGAAAATACCTTGTAGCTCATTCTCATTGGCAGGCTTCAGTTTTTTGCAATTGTAGAGCTGAGGTCCC
>JAKSZT010054302.1:299223-337258 GCA_026826555.1 Tolypeutes matacus | reverse complement strand
TCTCATTGGCAGGCTTCAGTTTTTTGCAATTGTAGAGCTGAGGTCCCTGCTCCCTTGCCAGCTGATGGCCAGAAGTTGATCTCAGCTCCTAGAGGCCACTGCATTCCTTGCTGTGAGGCCTGTTCCATCCTCAAGCCAACAACAGCACATCAAATCCTTCTCCTGCCTTGAATCTCAGGCTTTCTATGTCCCTGACCTCTATACCAGATTTAAGAGACTGGTATGATTATATCAGGCCCACCCAGCTGGTCTCCTGGTCGTAAGTTTATCTGATGTGGGATTTTAATGACGTGCAAAATCCCCTTTGACATACCAGGTAGCACAGTCACGGGAGTCATGTCTCCTCATATTCACAGGTTCCACCCTTTCTCAAGGGGAGGTCAACAGGGAACAGAACAATTTGAGGGTTGTTTTTTCTTTATTTTTAAAGGAGCTTTAGATTACATAAATGTTTCATTGAAAATATAGGAGATTCCCATAGACCCCACTCCCTACCCCTCCCACACTTCTTCCCCCATTAACAGCATCTTTCATTAGAGTGTACATTTGTCACAATTGATGGATGCATGTTGAAGCACTGCTACTAAGCATGGTCTATAGTTGACATTATGTTTTACACTTTGCACCACACAATTTTATAGGTTTTGACAAAATGTATGAAGGCTTATATCCGTCATTGTAATATCATGCAGGATAATTCCAATGTCTCAAAAAGGCCCCTATTCTTCCTTCTCCCTCCCCTCAGAACCTCTGGTGACCACTATCTTCATATCAATGATACAAGTTCCTCCATTACTAGAACAATAATAAGCCTCAGCTTTCAGCTCTCGGCTCTATCAAAATGACCCTAAACTCTTCTGCTGTGGCTTGCCTCCCATCCTTTTTCTGCTAAAATACCTTCGCCTTCCAATGTCCTCATTTCTGTCCTTGCCTCCAGCTTGGCTATTAACTTTCTTTTTTTGCTCATCTAAACTCAGAGCCTCAGACTCCTCCTTTGCACTCTTCATTTTGCTGCCAGGTGCCATCTGTCTTTGCACTCTGGTGGAAGGGTTCTTCAAATACCACAGCAAACTCACAAGTAAGCTGCAGGGTATTTTACGTTTTTGAGGGAAATGCAGAGACATCTGTTGGAATACTACTCTGGAGTTGCTGGACATAACTACTTAATAAAAGGAGCTCCTGGACATTTCTTTTGGCTTAGGGTTGCTGTGAACTAAAAAAGTTTGGGAGCCTTTGCCAAGTTCCCACCTCTGATAATGAGAAGATTGGAGAAGATGATAGCTGGGGTCCCTTTCTGCTCTATCTGTATCTCAATAATGTCAGGCTCTGAGTTCCTCCAACTCTGCAGGCCTTTAGCTTTGTTTGTGTCCCTGCCTGGATGGGCTCTTAGAAGGGAGGAATTGCCATTTTATTGAGTACCTGCTGTGCAGCAGGCTGTGCAAGGGAAGGGACTGTGCCTTTCCTTCGAATCCACCCTGGCATCTTGTAACTAGTAGTTCCTTCCTCCGTGTGTGTTAAATAAGTCTTATCTCTGATTCATGTACATATGCACTCACTTTCTAGTTAAGCAGGGTAGGGGTTCCTTCTCTGCCGGAGGTGGTCCCAGAGCCTTGAGCACCAGGATGAGGAGCCTGCCTTTGCTCCTCTGACCGGCTTTCTTTCTGCAGCACTGTAATGGCGTTGACTGGCGTCAGAAGCTGGACTCTCAGAGAGGTGCTGTCATTGCCACTGAGCTGAAGAACAACAGCTATAAGTTGGCCCGTTGGACTTGCTGTGCTTTGCTAGCTGGATCTGAGTACCTCAAGCTTGGGTGAGGCTTCCTGTCCAGAAGTTCTGAAAGGAGGGGTTAATGGGTGGGGAGGTGAAGACTTGCCTTTTCAGCCCTTTCCCTTGGAAAAAAGTCAGGACCAGGTGTCACTGTTTAACAGACATTTGACCCCAAGTATGCCTGTCTCTGTGCCAGCCTGCCCCCACCACCAATGTCCCTTTCCCCAACTAGGTATGTGTCCCGGTACCATGTAAAGGACTCCTCGCGCCACGTAATCCTGGGTACCCAGCAGTTCAAGCCCAATGAGTTTGCCAGCCAGATCAACCTGAGTGTGGAGAACGCCTGGGGCATCCTGCGCTGCGTCATCGACATCTGCATGAAGCTGGAGGAGGGCAAGTACCTCATCCTCAAGGACCCCAACAAGCAGGTTATCCGCGTCTACAGTCTGCCTGATGGCACCTTCAGCTCTGATGAAGACGATGAGGAGGAGGAGGAGGAAGAGGAGGAAGAAGGTTTGTAGCCAGCCTCTTTCTGAAGTCTTGAAACTTTGTGAGAGTTCCCTTATACCTTTAGAGTAGCTTTCACTGTGGCTCTGGAAGAGCTTCAAGAGCTTTAGGTCCCATGGGGCAGTGAGGAGAGTAGGCCTTTAGAGAAGTGGCTAGGGTGAGCACGAAGCAACTGGAGAAAAGCAACCGAAGTTCCTGTAGAAAGACAGATCCATTCCAGGTTAGTTATGTGGATAAATGGTTTAAAGCGCTTCCCTGCTTCACCATCTGGTGTGTGAGGGGGAAATCTTAGCCCTGGAGGATCCACAAGGCTTAGCTTCTGAGTGGAGCTCACTGGAGATTCCGTGGGGCCAAGTGAGCATTGCTCCCATGACATGGCTCATTTATCAGACATTTTTTCTCTGTTTCAGAGGAAGAAGCTTAAACCAGATGGTGACATGAAGCTGGAGCTTGTAATTCCACTGAATTTGATGTCTAAGGGAATGTTTGCCTGGCATTTGCCAAGCAAGAATAAAGTCGAGGTCTTTCCCTCATTGCCTGCCTGCATTAATGACTGGACTGTCCCTCCTCCTCCACCAAGTAGCCCTTGGGAGGGAGAGGGTGAGATACAGCAGTTTCTATCTGGAGTTCATAATCTGGGTTCCATTGTTTGCTTTTAAGCATTATTGGATTTACATTCCTGTTAGGAGTTGGCACTTTATTTTTTTGTTCTTGGAACTCCTTGAAATTATCTTTTCATGGGCAGCATTGTCAATTGTCCGTCCCTTGCAAAATCCCCAAGGAGGAGTCCATTCCACAGGCATGAGTGTCTGCTGACCATGGGCAAGACTCAGCTGCTGCCCTTAGAAGCTTCCTGTCTCAGAGGAACATGGGGCACAAAAGCTAGTAAAAGATGGAGCAGCACAGTCTTTGCAGGTTAAGGTGGGTTGCAACTCATGAAGGAGATTGCGTCAGAAGATTGTGACACTTAGTGGTGATGATAATGGCTTGCAAATTGATGTCAAGCTTGACTTATGGGAAGCGGCTGTGGCTCAATCGGTGGGGCTCCCGTTTACCATATGGGAGGCCCCGGGTTCGGTTCCCAGGGCCTCCTGGTGAAGGCAAGCCCGCCCGCACAGCGTGGTTAGCTGACCCAGCGAGCACAAGCAGCAAGGGGGGGGGATAAATGAATAAATAAATAAAATCTTTTTAAAAAAAGTACAGGCATACCCTCAGAGATACTGTGGGTTCGATACTAGACTATCACAATAAGGCAAGTCACATGAATTTTTTGGTTTTCCAGTGCATACAAAAGTTATGTTTATACTACACTGTCATCTAAGTGTGCAACAGCATTATGTCTAAAAAAGAAAAAAAAAAAAAAAAAACAATGTACAAACCTTAATTAAAATGTAGCAGAGACACAAAAAGAGCACATGCTATTGAAAAAAATGGCCAATAGACTTGACACAGGATTCCCACAGAACTTCAATTTGTTATAAAAAAAAAAAAGTTATCTGTGAAGCGCAATTAAATGAGGTATGCCTGTAATTGGGAAAGTAGAGCATTGTCAGGAGCTGCGCTAAGCCAGGTGTCAAATATAGCTGATTAAGTCAAAATGGAAGTAACTAAAGCCTTAAACACTTACTGCTATGGTAAAAGCAAGAGACTATCCTAGAGAAAAAGCATCAGCTCCCCCGTGGAATGAGGGTCAGATGGACCAGGCATGAGGTTGAGTCACTGCTGAGGGTGCCCAGAACAAAAGGGTACTGTGGTTTTGTCTCCCCTTCCACTGCCCCCTCACAGAAGGAAATCTTAGCAGTGGTTTCAGGGGTCTCAGGTAGGAAGGCAGATATGGGTAAGACCGGCTGTGGAGGCCTGAGTCTTGACTGCAACTCGCTTCAGAGACCAGCACACCGACTGCACGAGTCTGGTGTGGGGAGGGCAGCTTTTCCCCATGAGGCCTGTCAGGTAAAGCCTTTGTATCTGCTGTTGGTCAGGCCTGAAAAAAACACATCAGATCCTGGCCAGGAGCTGGACTTCTCAAGCATGAAATATGCTTCTTGAATTTTCCACGTAGATGGAATGTTATGAAACACAGAACTTGGGCATAGCAAGTGCTGTGGGGTTTCAGTCTTCACCAAGCTGCTTTCTGCAAACCCATATCCCTATCTGGCTGGATTAACTGGAATGAGTGTGCAGGTACAAGTCAGTTTCAGGCTCATCCTCTAAAAACATTTTTCATCAGGTTCACATCCTTCACCTCTGTTTTATCCCTTTTATCCATCCCGCATGGACCCACCAAGCTGACTGCTGAAAATAGTCCTGTACTCAAAAACCAATAGCATCCTGCATCTATAATCCAGGCTCAAACTAGTCTCAAGGCCCCTCCATACTTTACCAGTACTGCCTAATTTTCCACTACTCACCAAATGATAGCAGTAATTATTATTCAGGTGCTTAATTACTTGCTAGTACCCATTCTCACATGATCTTCACAACCACTAAGTATACACACCTATTTTATAGACGAGACGTTCTATTTGGTAAGGTAATTTGCTTCAGACTGTCTGGTTCCAGTGCTTATTCGGTGCTTACCAAAGGCCTCCTGTCCTGAGAATAGCAAGTAGCTGTGTAAAACAACAGCTTTCTGCTGGAATGAGGAGGATATGTCAGACCAAAGAACAGCGCAGACAAGTCTAGCTTGACGAGGTCATGAGCATTATTTAGGGGGCTTACGTGGGGTTCTCATCCTCAGCAGCAGGGGGAGAGACAATTTTCCAAGCTCAAAGATGTTTATCAAAGCCTGCGGGGATGCGTGTGACTTCTACAGAATGCTTTGATTACAATCAAAGAAGCAGATGTTTGCAAGGAGGAAAAGGTCAGATAGTTAAAATTTCACTGATTTTATGATTTACTGACTCTCGGGCATTTGCCGGTTGAATCTAGCCTGCAGTTTATAATTCAGAGAAAGGGCAGTAAGAGTTGGGGGTGCTAAGTTACCTATGCCATACTTCCTGTATTCCAGGTACTGGGGATGGCACTGTGATCACAGATGCTTTCTTGACCTCTCACTGATACTCATACAGGCTTTGGAAAAAAGGATATATGGCTTTCCCTAGTGGAATACTTAGGCCTGAAAGGTGTGGGGAGGCTTTTCTAGAGACCCCAGCTATATATTTTTTTAATAACAAGGAACCAGCCAGGTAAAGCTGGAAAATTATAATTCCCATATTCTTTGAAGGTTCCTGTACTTCCTTATATAAACGCACTTTATTCTGCCCATGTAAATCTCACAGAGGGGCCACATTCCACCTCTGGGAAAGCCAGCCTTGTTCACCCAGTTAACACAATCTCCCTGCTCCCATCCTCTGGCCTCTATCCTTCCACCACACTTTGCACTAGCAGTGGATTTATATTTAAGTGTCTTTATACTGACTGGCCTACCTTTGACTACTTTGTTGACAACATTACCAAGCAGGTAAGACATGATCCGTGAACGAAGAAAAATCTTTTTTTGCCAAGAGCTCATAATTTGGAGTAAATAAATAGGATTAATTCCAAGATTCACTTCTTAACTGGGTGATCTTAAGTAAATCACTTCACCCCTAAGCCTCTGGTTTGGCCAATGTACTGCTAAGTGTTGGACACTGAATTCCTTGCCCAATTCTCCAGGTTAACGGATGATAAAATGAGTCATGTATATTAATTAGTTAAAAAATACACTGAATTATTGCGGCAATGTGTTTATCTGTCCGTGGCTCACCGCCCAGGGTTCCTGTAAAACTGGGATTATCTCCAGTCATCTGCTCAATCCCTCACTTTACAAGTAGAGAAGCATAGTTTAAAAGAGACCCGTGACCCACCCCAGATTTGCCTCAATCCCCTCCAACATCCACCTGGTCGCTCCATCTCCTCGCCCCACATGCCGCCCCCGCAGATTAGCGACCGTGACACGTGCTCGCCCCTCCCGCGGGGGCCTAGAGCCCAGCGCCTGCAGGCCGTCCCTCCCGGCGTGCCGCGCGCCACGCACGTGACCCCGCCCCCTGCCATTGGCCGAAGCGGGAGGGGCGGGGCCGCCACCGCGGCGCGCAGACCAGCCCAGCCCAGCCCAGCCTCAGTTAACTGCGAGCTGCCTCGGGAGCGACTGGAGCTCCGAGCTCTCTGCCGGGGGGTGGAGACGCGAGCCGGAGAGGCGGAAGCCGCGAGAGTAGGCACCGCGCAAGCGCCGGGCGCGGGCTCCCGGAGAGCGCGCGCGGGCAGGAGGCCGGCCTCGCGCAGCGCCGCGGCAGGTGTGAGGGACAGCTCTGTCACGCGGCCGGAGGGGGTGGGGCGGCCAGTCCGGCAGGGGGCGGGGCCCGCGCAGGCCCCGCCTTCTCGCTCCAGCAGAGGGGGCGTGGCCAAAGCCTCGCCTTTCCTGAGGCTCTATACCGGGGAGAGCCCCCGGGAGCTGCTGGGCGCCCCTGAAGTTAAGGAGGAACTGGGAGCATGCCCTCCCCTTCCCCAGGACCCACGCGCCCCGGGGTTACCATGGCAATAGGAGGGGGGCTGGTGGCCCTGGTGTAGGAGGCCCTGCAGGAGCTGGAGCTGGAGGGCTTTAGGCCTGGAGAAGATGGAGTTGGGGCAAGTGTGCCCAGAGATCCATGAGTTCCGGTCCTGGCTGTGGCCCCGGCTTACGGGGTGACGCCCGGCAAGGGCCTGCCCCTCCCAGGGCCCCTGGGCCCCCGGGCGCCGTCTCCCAGGGCCCTCCGGGGCCCCGTGCCCCAGGCCTCGGCCCTCTGGTCGGCCGCAGGATGGGCCTCGCCGCCGCGGCCGTGCTCCGGGGGCCCCCGGGGCTGCTCCTGACCCTCGCCCTGCACTCGGCCCTCTTCCTGCGCCCCGCCAGGGCCCCCGCAGCCCCGTCCCGGGACTACTGCGTCGTGGGCGCCGGGCCCGCGGGCCTGCAGATGGCCTACTTCCTGCAGCGGGCCGGGCGGGACTACGCGCTGTTCGAGCGCGCGGCGGGCCCGGGCAGCTTCTTCGCGCGCTTCCCGCGGCACCGCAAGCTCATCAGCATCAACAAGCGCTACACCGGCAAGGCCAACGCCGAGTTCAACCTCCGCCACGACTGGAACTCCCTGCTCAGCCACGACGCCCGGCTGCTCTTCCGCCATTACTCCCGCGCCTACTTCCCGGATGCCGGCGACATGGTGCGCTACCTGCGCGACTTCGCAGACCGGCTGCGGCTCCGCGTGCTGTACAACACGACCATTGCCCACGTCACCCTGAGCAAGGATCGGCAGGCCTGGAACGGCCATTACTTCATCCTGACAGACCACGACGGCCAGGCGTACCGGTGCAGGTAAGGACCCGGGGCCCAGAGCTGATGCAGAAGCCGGGCCCTCCCCAGAAGCTCGCCCGCCTTGGTTGGCAGGTACGGGGGTGGGGTGAGAAAGGGGCATTTCTGCCACTCCTTGCTCCAACCGAAATTCAGTGCCAAGAGGTGCAGTTCAGCTATCCTTTCCCAGTGTGTCCTAAAAACAGAGTTTTGCGGCCAAGTATGTTTGGGAAATACTAACAAATTCTCCAGGATTTGCCAGAGTCCTTCATCTTCACTGTGATGATTCAGTGTTGGGTAAAGTATCCAGCATTGTGTAAGCGTGTGGACCCACAAAACCCTCTTTGTAGAGATACTTCTGGAACTGGTATATTCCCCAAAATATGTCCTGGGAAATGCTGAGGCAAATGTGCACCAAGCATTAGACGGGCTCTGGGATTTCAGATCTCAACAAGGGTGGGAGGCCCATGAGGTAGTGCTACCAGCATTCCGTTCTAGCTTTCTTTGGATTGGGAGACAGTTTAATGTTGTGGAAACAACCCCAAACTCCAAGTTAGGTACTTTGCCACACTATTTAATCTTCACATGGATCTTTGGGGGAGGTTTGCTTATCCCCGTTTCACAGGTGAAGAAATGATGAGGCTCAGAGAAGCCGAGTAACTTGTACTATGTCACCCAGCTAAGCAGTGGTAGAGCTGTGATCTGATCTCATATTTTCTCAACTCAAAGCCTGTGTTTTTCCCACTACACCAGACTGACTCTCCCTTCCTGGCAGCTAGCCTAGTTCCTGGCTCCAGGCAGGTGCTCAGTCTAAGCTCATCTTCTCACACCTTTTCCCAGAGGCCCAGCCTCACTCCCTGCCTGCTTCATCCCAGGGAAGAAGAGCTGTGCTGATTGGAGTCTTGTGTTCCAGGCAGCTGTGCTGGAGTGTGGAGGAGTCACGGGAAGGAGCAGCCAGAAAACAGGGAGCTGTCAGGGCTGCACAAGCCCCCTGTAAAAGCCATACAGTTGCATTTTGTAAACCGCTGTGGTCACGCCATTCTTCTGCAGGCCAGCAGGTTCCAGCTCTCCAGCTGCCCCCACCCAGTTTTAATCTGGTTTTAATAGAGCAGGACTTTGCGTCAGGCTGATGTATATTCAGATGCTGGTTCTGCTGCTCTTGGGGTCTTTGAGCCCATGGGCCCTCATCTATAAAACAGGCCAGATAACACCAGCTCACAGTGGCTTTGAGGATGAAGTAAGATGATGCATCAAAGGCACTTAGCGCATGGATCAAAACCCTAAATATAAGAGCCAGAACTATCAAACTCCTAGAAGAAAACCTAGGGACCTTGTGTTCGGCAATGTTTTCTTAGACTTTGCACCCACAGCACAGGCAACAAAAGGAAAAATAGATCAGTGGTATCTAATCAAAATTAAAAACTTTGTGCTTCAAAAAACTTTATCATGAAAGTAAAGCGACATCCTATACAATGGGAGAAAGTATTTGGAAACCACATATCCGATAAGGATTTAATATGCAGAGTATATAAAGAAATCCTTCAACTTAACAGCAAAAAGACAAACAACCCAATTGAAAAATGGGCAAAAGAATTGAACAGACATCTCTCCAAAAAATATATACACATGGCCAGAAAGCACATGAAAAGATGCTCAGCATCATTAGCTATCAGGGAAATGCAAATCCAAACCATAATAAAGATACCATTCCACAGCCCCTAGAATGCCTGCTATTAAAAAAAACAGAACTGGGTCAGGGGAAAAATACACCAACTATAAGATATGGACTATAGTTAGTAGTGGTACTTTGACAGTGCTCTTTCATAATTTTTTACAAATGTTTCACAACAGTGCAAGGTGTTTGTGGTGAACCCTGTATGATGTTACACATCTTTGTTTTGTAAGTTCACAACTTTTACTATACGCTTATTGTTTATATATCTTCATGTATGAATGATATACTTCAATAAATTTTTTTTTAAGTACATCTTAACAATAAAAAAAACAATAAAATAACAAGTGTTAGGATGCAGAGAAATATGAACACTACTCATTCATTGCTGGTGGCAGTGTAAAATGGTGCAGCCACTGTGGAAGACAGTTTGGTGCTTCCTCAAAGTTAGATATAGAATTACCATATGAGCCGGCAATCACACTACTAGGCATATACCCAAAAGAACTGAAAGCAGGGACTCAAACAGATATTTGCATACCAGTCATCATAGCAGCATAATTCATAATTGCCAAAAGATGGGAGCAACCCAAATGTCCATCACCTGATGAATGGATAAACAAAATGTGGTATATACATGCAATGGAATATTATTCAGCCGTAAAAAGGAATGTAGTTCTGATAGAACAACATGGTTGAACCTTGTAGACATCATGTTGAGTGAAATAAGCCAGATACAAACGGATAAATATTGTATGATCTCACTGATAGCAGTAATTAGAATAAGCAAGCTCATAGATTCAGAAGCTAGAATATGAGTTACCAGGGGACAGGGTGGGGATAGGGCATAGGGACTTACAGTCTTAAAGTGTACAGGATTCCTATTAGGAACAGTGGAAATGTTCTGGTGATGGTAGCACAACAGTGTGAACATAATTAACAGCACTGAAAAAGATATCTGAATGTGGTTAATAGGGGAAATGTTAGGTTGTATATATGGTAATAAAATTTTAAAATTTTTAATCAATGGAACTGCACTACAAAAACAGTGAACTCCCAAGTTAGCCGTGAACTATATTTAAGAGTACAGTTATAAAAACATGCTGTCAACAATTGTAACAAATGTACCACACCAGTTCAAGGTGTTAATATTGGGGACCCTGTATTTTATGCTTGATTGTTCTGTAAACCCACAAATTCTCTAATAAAAGGGGGCAAAAAGGGGGACTTAGTACAAGGCCCAGTACAGAATTACTGCTCAGCAAATAGCTGAATCTGCCAGGAAGTCAGAAAGGGGAGGAGGAGAACATCAAGCTTCATTTTCATAATTGAAAGTGAAACTCTAACTGCTGTGTGCAAAATTGGTGCAGTATTTGATTTCTCACAGCGTCAGAGAATAAAAGTAATTCCTTTGTTTTGGTAGAATCCCAATATAGTTAAGGAAAAGTGTATCCACTGGACTGTGAGCTCAGGGAAGGGCAAAGCAAAGTCTCACCTACTAGGATAGATCTGTACATGGTTGGACGGACGGACGGACGGTCAAATGGATGGACGAACAAACAAATGAACAAACGAAAAAATGTTTTCTTTTAGGAGCCAGCTGTCTGCATGAGGCAGGCAAGCTAATTGGGCCATGCTCACCGAGCACTCTTTTGGCTGAGAGATTAAGTCACCTTTCCTCTGTCCCCCACCTGCAGTGTCCTTCTTGTAGCCACTGGCTTGTCAGTCCCCAACCTGGTCGACTTCCCTGGCTCGCAATACACAGAGGGCTACGAGTCTGTGTCCGTGGACCCTGAGGACTTCGTGGGTCAGAACGTGCTCATCCTGGGCCGTGGGAATTCAGCCTTTGAGACAGCAGAGAACATCTTGGGTGTCACCAACTTCGTCCACATGCTGAGCCGCTCCCGAGTCCGGCTGTCCTGGGCCACCCACTATGTTGGCGACCTCAGGTGTGCTACCTGCCTGCTTTTGTCTCCTGTCCTATAAGCCCAAAATGTGGCAAGCACCTCCTTGCAAAGTCTTTCCAGACCCTGGATAGACTGACCACTCCTTCCTCTGAGTCTCCCGTCCAGACTTCTTTCTGTACTTGTCTGCCTCCCTCTGCAAGGTGTGGGCCCCTAGGGACAAAGGCTGTGTCTTTTTTGCCTTTGAATTATTCACCTTGGAATGTCCAAGGGAGGACCTCATTAAATGTTGAAGAATAAGAAGCTATGAAGGGAGAGGGCTGAAGGCCAGGAAAGTTCCTCTTGGCTAGTAAGTTTTCAGGGTTCTCACTGACTTGATTAGTCATCAGTCACAAAAGGATTTACCAGCTGCATATAATCCAGGCATAATTAGGGTGCTGGGAACACAGTGGATATTAAACCAGGAATTAAATAGCCTCAAGTATGATAAGAACGATAAAAGAGAAGCACCAGATGTGATTGGGTTGCATAAAGGACAAAACCTAGAAGTGTGTGCAGAGGGTGGCATGGTGGGAAGGCCCTCAGGCTGACGTCTGCAGATCCGCAGACAAGGATGTGGGGCCAGGGCCAGAAAGAGGCCCTGAGACAGGAGACAGCAAGACACCTGAGGATTTGCAGAATTGGAGAACAGCGTGAGTGTGGTGAGCGAGGACTGAGGAGAAGGGAGGCTGGAGCAAGGGAGAGGCAGATCCCACAGGGCTCTGGACCCTGGAAGGATGCTGGACTTGGTCCCAGTGCTGTCCCTTGGTGCCCCGTGGGCGCATGGAGACAGGATGGCAGTGTCCAAGTCCTCACAGGGCAGCGTCTGCTTGTCTGCCTGCCTCTCCTTACCAAGGGCTCCTTGCATTCTCTCTACACCCAGGGCCATCAACAACGGCCTCCTGGACACCTACCAGCTGAAGTCCCTGGACGGGCTGCTCGAGTCTGACCTGACAGATCTGGCCATCGTCAGGGACCGCAAGGGCAAGTTTCACATCACTCTGAAGTTTTTCCTGGAAGAAACCAACCAGAGTGCCGAGTCCATCCCCCTCCCCCAGGACGACAATGACAACTTTGCCATGCGTGTGGCCTATGACCGGGTCATCCGCTGCCTGGGCTGGAATTTTGACTTCTCCATCTTCAACAGGTGAGTCCAAAGGGGGAGGCAGAGAACCTCAACACCCCCTTCTGACCTCTCCCTGGGGGAACTGAGTCAACGTTCAGCAGGCCAGTGACAGGTCGTCCACGGTTGCCCCGCATTCGGCTGCCTGCTTTCCCTCCCAGGACACGAGCTTTCTGTCCACCATGGGTCCAAGGTGGCCCAGCTGCTCCAACCAGGCGGTGGCAGCAGCAGCAGGTCCTCGTTTGTGCAGTGACTCTCCCCTGGGGGAGATGGCAGAGCAAGCTCAGACAGAATAAGGAGCCAGGTTGGCTGAAAGGCTGCAGTGTAGCATAGTGGCAGAGTGGGCAGGCTCTGCAGGGGCCTAAGATTCTCTCCTTACCCACTGTGTGAGCTCTGGGAAAGTTACTAAAGCTCGCCGAGCCCTATTTCTCTGTCACTAAAATGGGGGTAAACGTTTTTTTCTCATAGTTAATGTGAGGATTGATGCAGGAAAAGGCCTGGCATATACTATATACTCTAGAAGGTATTGGGGAATGGGTGTAACTCAGTGGTGTGAGTGCCTGCTTCCCATATACGAGGTCCCAGGCTCAATCCCTGGTACTGCCTTAAAAAAAAAAAAAAAGTATTACCTGCTGAAGTGATGATTTGTACTTGTATTTGGAGGCAGTACCTAATGAGGCTTGTCTTTAGACATTGCTGTCCCGGTACTGTGGTGAGGCTCTGTATCAAAGAATCCAGCCGCGCTCTCATTTCTTCTGAATTTGAATCCTGGCTCTGTCGTGACCTGCCAAGTCCTTAATCTAAGCCACAGTTACTTCATCTGGTAAATGGAGATCCTTATATTCACCTTCTAGGGTCCCAGGCTGGGCACTTTTTTTTTAAACACCCCTTTCCACTCACAGGTCCCTCAGACTCTCCTCTGGGGGTGCGTTCAGCAAGAAGTACCCGTTGATCAAAGCCAGCTACGAGTCCAAAGGAAGCCGGGGCCTCTTTGTCTTGGGTACTGCCAGTCACTCCGTGGACTACCGGAAGTCTGCTGGGGGCTTCATCCACGGATTCCGATACACAGGTGAGCCCAGCTATTCTCTGTTTAGGCCCTTACCTAGTGCCTGAGCACCAAGTGTTGGTGAGAATGCCGAACTTGAAGAATGCTCCTGCCCCACCCAGGAGGTGTAGAGGTGAAGCCCCATAACCTCTCCTAAGCCTCCACTGTCCATCTCTAATGTCAGAGATGCAAACCAGGTAAACTCTCCCACCCTTGTTGGCTCTTGGGAGAACTACATAAGGTAATAGCTGAGCACTCTGCAGCCCATAAAGTGTCACACACGCAGACTCTCTTGGTGCCAATGAATTTCAACATAAAATTGTGATTGGATCATATCAGTTCTTTTACAAAATTCTAGGTCCTGAGAGTATAAAATGTCTACTAAGTTGAAAATATTTGCCTCTAAAATAATACAATATCTTATAAAAATAGCTCCATTTAGTGCATGAGAATAATCTCTAATCAGAAGTGCAGCTTTATGACTTTTAAGGATAACCATGAAATAGAAAATCCTTCTACCAGAGGGAAAGAGAAGAATTTGGGTGTTTGGAGTCTTTCCAGGGTCCAGGCCCTTGGAACACACCTGACCCCTCGATCCTGCCAGTGTCATGTGAGATGGGTAGGAAGAAAGAGCGGAGGCTCAGAGTTCCAGCGATTTCCTCACTGTCATAGGCTTTTCTCTTGTAGATACCTTCTACAAGGGTTTTCTCTTCTCCCATAGACAGCAAATTCGTACCCTCTCTGTTGAGGGTGCATGCAAGCAGAGATTCTTAACTGTTAGGTGTTCTCTTTTCTGACATTCATCTTCTGGGAAGGAGGACACTGAAACTCACTTAGAGAACAGGCTGACTCTACCCTAGGGGACGTAATCCTAATGAACTGATGGCTGATAATAGGACATTTGGAAAACACAGGGAAGAGGGGACGTTATCCCCGTGTTCTCCCACCCAAAGACGTTCAATGTTAATATTTTTTTATCACCTTTCCCTACTGGGTCATAAAAAGAAATTGTATGCTCATTGTAGAAACTTTGAAAAATAGAAAATAATGGAAAGAAGAGAATAAAAGTTGCTGTAATCACACTACTCAGAGATAGCCACCATTACTATTTGCTTGGTTTTTTCCAGTCTTTTCTTTATTTCTAGCTTGCTTTAAAAAAAAAAAAAAAAAAAACCTGAAATTTTTTGTTTTACTATAAAAAGTTAGATGTGCATAAAAAATGCAGGCATTGTAGGATAACATGCACAACTTGTTTCTCTGCGTAAGACTCCGTGTCTCGGCTTCCTTGGTGCAGTCTCCTTGGAAGGAGACTCGTGGTATTGGGGTTTTGTGGCATTGCCGGGTCTTGCTTGAGAACAACAGTCTGGTGGCGGTGATGGTATCACACATAAACTCTTTTAAGCTAGCCCTGGAAATCAGATGCCTGATCCCCCTGAACCCAAGTCTGCCTTTGGAATCGGCAGGGTGAGAATGGAAGGTTCCCCTCACACCCTCACACCCTCTGGGGGGCACGTCGGGCTGCTCATTAGACTGTCGGCTGGGTACTATACTGCATGGCGGGTCTTCCATGGGCCAGTTACTTTTGCTGTAAAAACCATAAGAGTCCTTCACCCTGACATTTCTGGGTTTGATCTCCCGCCTCCCACAGCCTTACTGCGAGCTGTTGCATTTTACTCTCTTTCCACTTATAGATTTCCAAATGATCTATTTTACACCTCATGCATGTTGTCAAGGAAGGAAATTGGGGAGAGGCTGTTAGCTGTCTCCAAGTGAAAATATTTGCAAATTTGCAAACTGTCTATTTATATTTATCTATATGTATATATTATGGAATGAGAAGAGTCTATCGACTCAACTGTGTCTCCCCAAAAAGAAACCCTCCTCGCCATTCCTCACCATTATTCCCATGGGTGTCACCCTCCCTTTTACCTACTGTCCTGGCAGGTACTTCCCCATCCCTCTTGTCTCCTTCGGTCCCTGTTCTTTCCCCCAGAGCACATACTTAATCCTCATGACAGCCCCATGAGGTAGAACCTGTCATTTCAAATCCACTTTACAGATGAGGAAACTGGGGTACTGAGAAGTTAAGCCACGTGCCCAAAGTCACCCAGGTAGTGAATGGCAGAGGTGGAATGTGAAGCCACATCTTTCTGGCCCTAAAGCTGACCGCTAACCACTGGGCTGTCCTGCCTGGTGCCTGGCAAATGGGAACAACGCTGAGTGCCCAGGCAGTGAGTGCTGTGGCCTGAGCAGCTGGGAAGCCTCTTGGGGAGAGCGACAGTGTAGATGATCCCAGAAGGCTCTGCCTGGCCCAGACCCTTGAGTTCCACATCATTCAGCTAAGAAACAGGTCCCAAGGGAAACAAGTAGAAAACAGTCAAGCCGGGCCAAGTAACAAAAGCTGAAAGAAAGATGGGTGGTGCAGACTACAGTGGAAGGGAAGATGCTAGAAGCCCTGTCCATTCCCCCACCTAAGTCACTTTTCAGCCATCCCCACCTTGCTTTCACCTGCACTGCGGCCTCTTCATCCCTCCTCACTGGTTTTCCTGCCCCTGTTCTCTCTGGCTTCCAACACAGCCTTAAGTACCAACCAAAACAACCTTTCTTTAGACAAAAACTCATGGCCTTTATTATTAAAATAATGAAAATGCGCTAACGATGATGAAGGCGATGAATGCACAACTATATGATTATACCAAATACCATTGATTGTACACTTTGGATGAATTGTATGCTTTATTAATATGTATCAATAAAATTGATTTATTATAAATATATAAATAGATATCACAATTAAAAAAAAAAAATCCCCTGCCCTCCCTCTGCTTACCGCTCTCCAGTGGCCCCCTATCCCCTTCGGGAACCCCACCTCCTCAGCCAGGCACTGAGACCTTCCCCTGGCCAGCAAGCTCACCTGGCCAGCCTGTCCCTCGCCTCTTCTCCACGCAAACCCTCCTTGGCAAAGGGTGTCTGGCTCTCTCGAAATTGTATTGCTTCGCATATGCTCTTCTCTTCCTCCAGGGCAACCTTCCCAAACTTCACAGGCTGCATAATTCCTAAACCTCCTGCAAAACTCAGCTTACCCATCGTTTCCTCCAGAAGGCCACCTCACCAGTGAGGCTGAACCTTTTCTCCTGTGACAATCAGCCAGCTAGTTTTCCTTTCATGCGACTTGTCTGTCATGTTATATCTGCCTTTATGAGATTTCTGTGTTTTGTTGTTAACGTAGGAAGAATTCTTGACATATTAAGAACTTTAAATGTTCTGCCATGTTTATTGCAAAATATTTCTTCTAGCTTGGGTTTGTCTTTTTTTTTTTTTTTTAATAGATATATTTTACTTTATTTTTATTTATCCCCCCTCCCTCCCATTGGGTTTGTCTTTTAATCTGCATATATATTTATATCTCTTTCTATATCTTTACATATTACTTATTCAAAAAATAAATTATTTTTGTGATAAATGCACACACATATACATATATAACATAAAATTTGCCATTTTAACCATTTTTAAGTGTACCGTTCAGTGGTGTTAATTGCATTTACAATGTTGTGCTGACATCAGCACCATCTATTACCAAAACTTTGTCATCACCCAAAACAGAAACTCTTTACTCTTTAAGCAATAGCCTGCCATCCCCCCACACACACACATAAACCCTGGTAACCTCTAATCTACTTTCTCTCCATGTGAATTTGCTTATTCTAGATATTTCATAAAACATAAAGTAGATTCATATAATATTTGTCCTTCTGTTTCTGGCTTATTTCACTAGCATAATGTTTTTAAGATTAATCCATGTTAGAGCATGTATTGGCACGCCATTCCTTTTGACACCTGAATATCTATTACGTGTAAATACCACATTTTGTTTATCCATTCATCTATTGAAGATTAATCTTTTTATGTTTTTTCCATGCAGAAGTTTTTTTTTAACAAATCAATTTTATTGATGCATATTAATAAAGCATACAATTCATCCAAAGTGTACAATCAATGGTATTTGGTATAATCACATAGTTGTGCATTCATCAGTTCAATTATTATCAGAACATTTTCATTATTTCAATAATAATAATAATAAACAAAAAAACAGGCAAAGAAGAAAATCCTTCACCTCTCATTCTCTGTTTCCATAGCCCATGCAAAAGTTTTATGTGGTCAGATCTCTCAGACTTTCCCTTTATAATTTCTTTCATCGTTTTCAAGCTCTAAAATAAGGCCTCACTCAGGTTATCAGATAGTTTCATATTTTCTTAGGTATTGTTTAATGAGTGCACTTTTTAAAATTTAATTTAATTTTTTTCCCATTTAATTTTCTTGAAGGACCACATTCATGTGGTTGGGATTCAGAAGCTGCCAAAGGTACACACAGAGTCACCGCAGCCCGGGGGGTGCTTCTGTGCCCTTCCCTCTGGGCATTCAGCCCCACCCAGGGTGCACAGTTGGGCAAGAAGGATGTGGGCAGGTGCCACCAGCTCCACAGCCCCCCAGCAGGCGCCTGTGTGCAGCCACCAGCTCCACAGCCACACACAGCAGCTCCAGGTAGACGGCAAGGCGCCTCCCTGTTGTTTCCGAGAGCAGTTGCTTTTCTATCCTTACCTAAGTCTACAGAGCATCTTAAAATGGAACTTGGGGACAGATTGATTTAGGTTGTGAAAGAGAAGGAGCAATCAAAGGCTTTCCATATGGGAGTCTTTGATAGAAATGGGCTGTGAAAAGGGGAACACTTTCAGAGGAAGGCTTCTGTGTTTGTTTGTTTTTGTATTTATTTTTGTGGTAAAATATGCACAATATAAAAATCATTTTAACCATTTTTAAGTGTACAATTCTGCGACATTAAATACATTCACAACGTTGTGTAACTCACCACTATCTATGTCCAGAACATTTTCATCCCTTCTGCACCCATTAACTCCCCATTTCCCTCTTGTGCCAGCCCCTGGTAACCTCTAATTCTACTTTCTGCCTCTACAAATTTGCTTATTCTAAGTATTTCATATAAGAGAACCCATACAGCATCTGTCCTTTTGTTCTGTGTTGGGTTCTGACATGTCACGTGTGAGGGGATGACAGGGGCCTTCCATAGGCAGGTGGCCTAAAGAAGGGGTGGGCACACTGTCCTGTGGACCAGATCCAGCCTTGCCCATTCATTTACATATTGTCTCCAGCTGCTCTCACGCTACAGAGGCGGAGTTGGGTAGTGGCAACAGAGACTGTCTGGCTTGAACATATTTACTATCTCGCCTTTTCCAGAAAATATTTGCTTACCGCCGCCCTAAAAGCATCTTCTGTCTCTCCCTCCCACTTCCTCTTCACCCACAAATTTGGCACTGAGTGTGCCAGTGCATATTGGGCCCAAAGAATTTGATGGGGACTGTGCATTCTTCCTGGTGACAAAAGATAAAATCTCAGCACAGCATGCCCTGTCTCCCTCTGGCCATTTCAGTGCGTGCTGTTCACCGGCTGCTGGAGCATCGCCACCACAGGGTCCCCTGGCCCTCCACCGAGCGCCCCATCACACAGCTGACCAGCTCCATCATCCGGCGTGTGAACGAGGCTTCCGGGCTCTACCAGATGTTCAGTGTGCTGGCCGATGTCATCCTGTTGAAGGAGTGAGTAGCCCGTCCCCACCCTCACTCTCCCCTTGCTCAGTTTCACCCATACACCCCTCCCACCAGCGAGACAGATCCATCCCAGGTCAAAATCAGTGACATTAACACCACACACTTTACAGCCAACAACCAGACCTAAGTGTCAGTCCAGCTTTACCACTTGCTAGCTGTGTGGCCTTGGGCAAGTTGGTTAGCCTTTCTGAGCCTTTCTTTCCCCATCTGTAACATGGGGACAAAATGCCCACCTTGCAGGATTGTAGGAAGGAATCAAGTTAATGTGTGTAAAGCCTTTGACATCAAGCAATCAAGCAGAAACAGCAGCTCTGAGAGTGCCATCACCCAGATTTCAGAGTCCCTCAGGCCAGGACCATGTGGGCTTCTTATCAGTCAAGTGATGAGCGGCAGATCACAAAGGACAGTTCCTGAGAAGGGGACAGTGCAGAACAGGGAGGCCAGAGGGCTGGGGGTGGACGGCTGGGCAGGCACTCAAAGGACAGGTGAGAAGCAGCCTGACCCAAAAGAACCCTGAGGTGCAAGGGAACGGCCTGACCCAAAGCAGGAAGTGAAACAGCACACCAAGTTCAGGGACGCACGCGAGATTCAGTCAAAAGGTCAGCAGGAAGATCTCGCGTCCTCCTTGACTGCTCTCTTTGACACCCTACATTCAAACCGTTGGTCAACCCGGTCAACTCCGCCTCCAGGTAGGATCTAGAATCTTACTGCCTCTCACCAGCCCCACCACTACCACCTTGGTTGGGATCACCAGCATCTCCCACCTGCACTAACATATCAGCTTCCCGGTGGGCCTGTCTGCCCTGGCCGTCACCCCGTGCTCTGATCTCAACATAGTAGCCAGAGTGAGTCTTTTAGAACATGAGTCACACTAATCTCACCTCTGCTCGGTCCTTTCCAGTAAAATCCCAAGTCCCCAGCATCGCCTAGGAGCCCTCCATGACCTGGCCCCACCCACTTTCCCTGGCTCCTCTGCCACCCTCTTCCTCTGTTCCTTCCACTCCACCCACACTGGCTTCTTCCTATTTCTGGACCACAAGAAGGCACTCAGGGCATTCCCCTTACTGTTCTCTCAGCCTGGAACTCTCTCCAGATACCTATTTCAGGGCACACAAAGATTTCTGTGACCCAGGGCTCAGCTGGAATGGTGACATTAAGGGGTTATGGGGGGGCTGTTCCCAGTCTTTGGAAAATGTTGAATTGAAGCTTCTTGGAGAGATACACACACACACCCACGAACCTCACCTCTGCCGCAGTAATAAGGGTCTTCCCCCCTTGTTGCCATCATCCCAGGAATGCCACAGCATTTGAGTACCTGGAGGAGTTCCCCATGCAGATGCTGGCCCAGCTGGAGACCCTCACAGGAAGGCAGGCCAGGCACGGGCTCTTCGTCATCAATATGGAGTATGGCAGGAATTTCTCTGGGCCCGACAAAGACGTCTTTTTTTACGAGCGGTCTGTGGGGCACACGGAGGATGCCTGGCAGTCCAACTTCCTCCATCCTGTCATCTACTACTACAGACACCTCCCCACTGGTGAGCAGGGGCCCTCTCTCCCCGTCAGTAGAGCTGTCACCATGAACACCTTCAGCTGACAGAAGAGGGACCGCTGGGGACTCTACCCAGAGACCAGACGGGGGCAGAAGGTCAGAGAATGATAAAGGATGTTCTCAGATTCTGGAACATACCATGACCTGGGCAGACCACATCTGGGGCATCATGATCTGCTCCAAGCACCAGAGTGAGAGGGACATCGCCATGCTGGAGGTGCATCCAGAGCGGGCTGCCCATGTTGGGGGTGGGGAGTGTGGATCTGGAGATGGACCATTTAAAGCAAAAGGGAAAGGAATTAGAGCTGGTTAATTAGGAGTTGTATTAGTCAGCCAAAGGGGAGCCAATGCAAAGTACCAGAAATCTGTTGGCTTTTATAAAGGGTTTTATTTGGGGCAAAAACTTAAAGTTACAAGGCCCTAAAGAGTCCAGCTCAAGGCTGCTTTCTCACCAAAATCTGTTGCCATGTGTTGAAGCAAGATGGCAGGCAATCTCTTCTGGGTCTCTCAGGCCTTCTCAGCTGCTCAGCCTCTCTGTTCTCTTTAGCTGCAAACCATCAGGCAAATGGCTCATCTCTCTTCCCAGGACTTTCACTGTTTGAGCTTCTCTTTTCTGTCATATGGCAGGACCAAAATGACCAAGTTCTCTCCCCTTCCGTGTGTCTTCTTGAGTGAGTGCCTGTTTACATCAGCCCACCAAGGGGGCGGGCACTCAACCTGAGTCAAGCCCTATTGACGTGGTCGAATCAAAAGCCCTAAATTTCTTTTATCAAGTAAACTTAAAACCTTTGAATTTAATACAGTCAAAGAGTATCACACTCAGAGGAACAGACCAGCTTACAAACATAATCTTTCTCTTTTTTGGGGGGAATTCACAAAAATAATCTCAAACTGCCACAGGAGTGTCACAGTTAAGAGGATAGAAAAGGCTGTGTGGGCAAAAGTCCCAGGTCTGTCCATTCCTGTCTTTGTGACCTTGGACCATTATTTAATCTCTCAGAACCTCAGCTTCCTCGGTTGTAAAATGGGGCTAATGATAGCACCTCCTTTGTGGTAGTTAGCAGGATAAGGGAGAGAGCATACACAGAACACCAGCAAGGTGCCTGGCACCAAGTAACCACCAATAAATAAATGGGCAAGCTGGGGAACGTGACTCATGCTTTGCAATTTGAAGGGTCATCATTAGAAGAGGGCCATGTACATATGTGGTTATTCCAAAGGGCAGAGCTAATAACCGCAGGAAGAAGTGACAGGGAAGCAGGTTTATCCTCAACAGAAGGAACAGCTAATGGTGAAAGCCACCCAACAGGGGAATGGGTTGCCTCCTAGAGTCGAGTTTCCCAGCCATCTCATGGGGACACCATGGAATGGATTCCACACCAGGGGGAGGCTGGACAAGGTGATCTCATGACCTATTGCAATGCCGCTCCTCTGAATCTACACACAGAACGACCAGTTTTAAAACACCCACAATAGACCCTCATTCTTTGTGAATCTGAGTCTTAGAAAAACACCAAGGTCTTGTTATTAGTCTTAGCTCTGCTCTCTGAGACTACAAAGGACAAGTTTCATCCCTCTTCCACATGTCCGCCTTCCATATTTCTGAAGATGGCTCCTGAAGGCCATCCAGGGGGGCCTGCAAAGCAGTATAACGAAAGCCACGCATGATAGAATAAGGGAAGCATTTGGGATGGTCAGCAACTACCACTGTGTTGGCTTCTGGATGTGTAGCCCAGGCTGCGGCTCTTACCTGGCTCCCTCTTCTCCCCACAGAGCAAGAGGTGAGGTTCCGCCCTGCAGACTGGCCCCTGCCTCGGCCCACGGCCATCCATCATATTGTGGAAGACTTCCTGACAGACTGGACTGCCCCAGTTGGGCACATTCTGCCTCTGAGGCGCTTCCTGGAAAACTGTTTGGACACTGATTTGCGAAGCTTCTATGCAGGTAACATAAGCTCCCAGAAGGACAAAGGGACTGACAAAGAAGTTAAGTAAAAACTAGATCCATGGGAAGCGGCTGTGGCTCAATCAGTAAGGTTCGGTTCCCGGGGCCTCCTGGTGAAGGCAAGCCCGCCCGCACGGCGTGGTTAGCTGACCCAGCGAGCACAAGCAGCAAGGGGGGGATAAATGAATAAATAAAATAAAATCTTTAAAAAATAAAAATAAAAAAAAAAAACACTAGATCCGTGCCCTTTGGAATTTCAGAACCCACATCTAAAAATCCAAACCCAAGAATTCTGTTTCCAACAACATGGTGGACTGGATGTTGGCAGAAACCCCTTCCAGTACAGCATACCTAAAAACACCTTTAAAAGAACTGACTGGAAAATAAGGGGACACCCCAGAGGCCAGACACTATAAGGAAGACCCACTGCTGGACCTGGGATAAATGCTAATCATCAGAAGCACAGAGCCTTGGTATTAACTGACCAGCACTTGTGGATGAGAAGGTGTGGCTGAAGTGGGGGACATTCTGTTTAGAGACCCTCAAATAAAGCTTGGATCTCAGTGGGTAAAGTAGGAGGCAAAAAATACTCCAGAGGGAGATCGAAGGGACACATCCTTATCTTGACTTTGGCTCTGAATGGAATCAGGGGAAAGGATCTCACCTGAAGTTTCCAATCACTGGGCCCCACTCATGTGTTGGGGCCAAAATTCACACTACTGTGAATCCTAAGTGCCTTTTCACTAATGTGAAGAAAATGTAAATCTCCTCTGGAGAAGCACACTTTAAAACTTGGCCTCAAAGAATTCCCACAGATAAAGTTCCAAGGAACATGTACTCCCAATCACAAATCACTTAACATATAAAGAAGTAAACCACCATGAGGGAGGGTCAGCAGAAACAATAGGATCAAATCTACCAAAACTGCAGGTTTTGGAATGAACAGATATAGAATATAAAGTGTGCTTTGATATATGTAAAAAAAAAAATTTTTAAGATTATTGAAATGTGATGAAGGAGTAAAGACTACCAAAATTGGGAAGTTTTGAAGAAGATCCAAATAGAACTTCTGAAAATGAAAAAGTTAATTAGAAATTAGAATCTCAATATAAAGCTATAGTGACCTATTAGACAGAGATGAAGAGAGAATTAGTGAACTGGAAGATATATCTGAGAGCCAAACCCAAAGAGGAACTTGGGGAAAGAAGTCCTTAGGCAAGCCAATTTTGTTTTTGTTTAACCCCAGAGTGCAAAGGATATTCATTCTCTTTGTTCTTGTTGTTCATCAAACATCTGCTGAACATCTGTCGTATATCAAGCTCTAGTCATATCAAAGCAGGTTAAGACCGTCCTGGCCTACAGGTCAGAGAGCAAGTGCCCTTGTTTCATCTCCAGGCAACATCCTCAGTTCACTTTGAAATAATACTAATACTATAAATATATATGGGGGGGCAGCGATGTAGAGATGGCTTAAAACAGTAGTTTAAATTAATCTAAATGTCAGGTGCTC
Organism: Tolypeutes matacus; assembly: GCA_026826555.1. Lineage (NCBI taxonomy): Eukaryota > Metazoa > Chordata > Mammalia > Cingulata > Chlamyphoridae > Tolypeutes > Tolypeutes matacus. The sequence continues at coordinate 313,272 of JAKSZT010054302.1, read as the reverse complement.
AATTAGATTAAATTCATTGAACCAGAACTAAGAAACTTTAAAGTGCTAGCATTCTGCAGACCATCAACCCTGATCATGTACTTACACGTGAAACTCATGTTATAGGTCTAGAATTCTCAACTACAAAATTCCTGACTATTTCTTGAGGTTCCAGGAGAACACAAAAATATCAGCACATGTTAGGGAGTAAGCATATTCTCGCCCTGAGTTATGAGTCTGATTAGTGTATCTTCCCAGGTCCTTTAACCTCCTGGCTCCCACTTCCGATATACTACAGTAAATGTCACTGTCCCGAACTGGGAAGAATCCTCCCAACAGAGGACCAGCTGGCAGCGTGCTGGGCTTCACCTCTACTCCCTTAGCTAATATGCAGCTGCTACTTCTGGCCCCAAATCCTGCTGGGCCTCTGTGCCCCCCTGGCCCCTGCAGAAGTGGTGCTGTCAGAAGGAATGCTGGCCAAAAGGCAGCCTTGCTGCCCTTCTGCTGTCCCCCTCCCACATCTTCTCTCTCCCCTGTTCAGAGAACATTGTCATGACCTGTTGTGCTAGGGGGGGTCTCTATGCTGTGGGCCAGAAATAAAGCAGGAAATAATATTTGTGTGGCACCTTAGTCTAAAAGCCTGTTCACCCACCCTAGTTTTCCACATAGGCCTTACCTTTGTAATATGCCACTTTTAGTTGGGATTTAGATAAAGGGTTTCAGAGAGGTGCAAAGCTTTGCCCAAAGTTCCCAAAGCACTCAGCTTAGTGTTCTGATACACCCATTCTCTGCTCCTTCCCCCATCCCACCCTGTCTCTGAATCTTTCAGGAGACTGAACTCATACATGTGTCGTCTTTCCTTTTTTTTTTTTTTTAAGATTTCATTTATTTATTCATTCATCCCCCCCTGCTGCTTGTGCTCGCTGGGTCAGCCAACCACGCCGTGCGGGCAGGCCCGCCCCCACCAGGAGGCCCCGGGAACGGAACCCGGGGCCCCCCACATGGCAAACGGGAGCCCTACCGATTGAGCCACAGCCGCCTCCCCCTATTTTATTTTAATCAAGTCATATAGTACTTGATTAAAAGACTCTTGTCCCCTCTTTCCCATTTCCATTCCCCTTCCCTAGAAGCATGGACTTCTCACTTTTGATTACCTTCACATAACTAAATAACAAGTATCTACAATTGTTTGTGATGGGTCACATTTGACATCGGGTACCAACTTTCTGCTGTGGCATAGATGAGAATTCATCTGTTTTGTTTTTCTGTTCCCCACAGTACTTAGGACAGTGCTTTGCATACAGTAGACACTCAGAAATTGTTGAGAGAGTAAATCCTTGCAGGTAGCTCTCTGGGCTCCAAGTAGGACAGCCCCCCACCCCGACTTCCAGCCACACCAAGGACAGCTTCCAGAAGAGAAGGCCAAGGGTCTGTTCACATGTGATTGAGCTCTCCCACCCTGGGCTGCCTCCATGCGGGACATCACTCTAGGCCCTGAGCTCTGGCAGCTGAGTCATTTCTGTGGTTGGCTTTGTTTTGGAGCCTTGTTCTTCCAAAATGTCAAGGCAGCCTCCTCATCGCGGAGTGCTGGGGAGGGACGAGATCCATGGCTACTCAGGTCAGATTGGATATGCCTGAAAAAATACCAGCTCCCAGGCTCAAGGGTGGAGGGAACTGAGCACAGCGCCGCCTCCTCCTGCTCCCCTCCTCACCTCCCAGTCCCACTGACTCCTCTACCTCTCTGGCTTTTGTGTAGAGTCCTGTTTCCTGTTCACCCTGACACGCCAGAAGCTGCCGCCCTTTTGCCAGCAGGGGTACCTGAGAATGCAGGGACTTGTGGGTACCAAGAGCCTTCGGCAGCACGGAGTGGAGAGTGGGCTCCTACGGGACTACGCCACCACGGAGAGGCGAGCAGAGGACAGCAGCCAGCGGCCTGGCAGCCATTCCCCACCTCCAGTCCAAGCCCTTGACAGCCAGAAGGAGGAGCTCTGACTGTCCCCTCCTGGGCCGTGGGCTCTATTGCAAGGCTTTTCCCATGCAGGTCCACAGCCAGGGCCCTCTCTCCGTGCCGCCTCATGCTCCCACCGATGAGTGATGGCCAAAGACCCCTTAGCTCATCAGAGTGACTGAGGGCATGCAGGGGCTGAAAGGCAGTGAAGCGGTGGCTGCTCCCCTCCTGTTCTGGTCCTGTGGGTGCCTGGGAGGTGGAGTCAGGGGCAGGGCATCCTCTGTGCAGTGTGAGCTGCTGAGCTCCAGGCTGGCCTCGGTCTGCCCCCTCAAGTGCCCGTTTGCTCTTTTCCCTCCTCGTCTACTCCTCAGGGAGGCCTCGCTCCACCTAGGGGGCACTTCACAGGGTTTCCTCATCTTCATAAGGGTTTGAGCTACCCCAGTGTGTCAGGCACTCTAAACTACAGTGCCAATATCCTCACCAACCTTACAGGGCAGGTGGGAGTGTTGTCCCCGTCTACTCACGAACACACCAGCCAAGGGAGGTTAAGAGCCCCCAGGTGGCCCACTTGGTAGCCCTGGTTGGCCTGGCCCTAAAGCCCATCACACCCGTCTTCAGCAGGATGTGGATTTCACTACAGAACCCATGGGTGCCAGGCAGGCTTATCATTACAGGCCTGGAAGGCTGTGGAGACAGGGCAGCTCCCTGCAAAGCCATTTTCTAATCAGGTTTTTGCCCTGAGCCGCAGAACCCAGAGCTGCTCACTCCCCAAGCTTCTAGTCCCCAACTCATCTTCAACGTGTGTTTTCCTCTTCCATCCTGCTCCCTTGACCTTTTCCCTGCCCCCTAGCATCCTGAACAAACCCTTGCCTCTGAGCTGCCCATTCAGGTTTTGTGAAACTGTCATGCTCTCTTTTTTCAGCAGTGATTTATCCTGCTGTCTGCACCATGCCCAGCTGACCAACACAAGGAGGCATTGATAAATGCTTTTTATGACAATGATGATGAATTTAGTTCCCAGTTCCCTTAGCTCTTCCCGCTCCTCTTCATTGTCCTTACTTGTGGGAGTAGGCTCACAGACTTTTTAGTCCCATTTACAAGTGAACCATTAGTTTTTTCAAAGCCCAGGACCGTGGTTGACTGTTTTCTCACTGGTTCTGACTGGTTCTTCCTGTGTCCATCCATAATTAAAGGGCCCCTGGCTCTCTGGACAATGCCCTTTCCTGGGAGCATGGTGCCTCTACCCCTCTTGGCTCAGTCCCCACCCCCACTGTCTGTCTGCAGACACCTCTCCCTCCAGTCCCTGCAGAGTGACAACAATGAAACCCAACAGCCTCATCCAGTCAGGGAGAAATTGTTTACCCCATGACAATACTTGTGATCGTTTGCACAGGGTCAGAATTCAGAGGTTTCTCCCTCATGCCAGGATGTTGGATTCACAGTAGTTCACACAGATTACAGGTCAACCAAAATTGGGTAAACCCATCAGTCTGCCATCTTTTCCAAAGTTTTTTTATTCTAAATCAATCTTTTAATTAGGATTGTACCCATAATACCAAATCCTGTTAAATCCATCTTGCCTGCCCAATTACCAAAGGCTGGCTGAGCCCTTTGTTCCAATAAAAGCTCGAGATGCTGGGACAGATACTTTACTGATGCCTAAATATGTGACATCTGCTGCTTTCCCCCTCATCTGCCAAATTGTTAATTCAATCAAAATGTCGGCCAGCCTTATTTGTTTTTAATAAGACATGATTTCAGTCTCGCTCAGCTGATTAGAGATGGCTTTCCTGATATTCCTTTTGTAAGTAATAGTTGGTTTCAACCACAGAACTACTACTTTCCTCTGAAGATCACTGCTGCATTTGCTGGATTTCCTATCTAGCTATTCCATCCTTCTAGCAACCTTCCTTCCTTCCCCTTCTTGTTTTTAAAGGCTTAGCTTCCAGCACCCATTGCTTTAGGCATGCCAGCTTTGGGTGTATGTCTTCCATCCTGCAACAGTGTATAAATTCAGTTTTCTACTTTACTGCATCAGTTCCTTTTTCTGTCAAGTCTTGGCAGCTCTTTGGGAGATCTCATTTCCAGCTGGACCAAGTTCCCCTTCTAGCTGAGGAATGACTTCAAGAATCCACACTAGTTTTATAAAGTTCCTGGTGCAAAATAGACAAATCAGTGAAACAATAGGTCAGAACAGACCCTATTCTAAGTAAGAAGGAAGTGATTTTAAAAAGAATTACAAAATAATGGAAAAGCCTGTGTAACACCATGTAATAATGTTGAACCAACTGGTTATTAATTTGGAGGAAAATAAATCTCACTTTAGACCCCTATTTCATACTGTCCTTCAAAATTAATTCCAAATGACTTTTTTTTTTTTTTTTAAGATTTTATTTATTTATTCATTTATCCCCCCCTTGCTGCTTGTGCTCGCTGGGTCAGCTAACCACGCCGTGCGGGCGGGCTTGCCTTCACCAGGAGGCCCCGGGAACCTAACCCGGGGAGGGTTTCCCATATGGTAAACGGGAGCCCTACTGATTGAGCCACAGCTGCTTCCCCCAAATGACTTTTAAAGCCATACAGAAACTGGGAATATGGAGGGGTGCTAGAATTAAAAGATTTTCTAAGTTTAGAAGCAATAGAGTAATCCCTCAGAGGAAAAGGTTTAATGTTTCCGGGTACACACATCTAGTTCATATGCAATTAAGGTAATTACTTTGAATATAATCGCTCAGCCATGTGAGTGTTCTCGGAAGTGCATCCTACCCAAGTCAAACCTCCAGATGAAGGCAGCCCCACACAACACCTTCAGGGCAGCTTCGTCAGAGACCCTGAACCAGCACCTGGCTGAGCCACTCCCAGATTCCTGATCCACAGAAACTTTGAGATAAATGTTTTAAGTTGCTAAATTGAGGGGAGGGGGGCGGATATTTGTTACACAGCAATATAGGTGACTAGTTCATGCACTAAGCACTAATTTAATTCTAGTCACAACCTTTGGGGAGAGAGACTACTATCCCCATTTTACAGATGAAGAATCCAAGGCTGCGAATACAGCAAGACAGTGGCATGGTGCTTGGAAAATCCAACTCATTCAAGCCATTCTCCACATAATGGTAATCCGACCATTAAAAACTAGTCATCTCTAGGCAGAGGTTGATAACTGAAATGACTGTGTACTGACCTCACCCTGTGTATATGGTCATTTCTAACTAAAACCCTGCAGTTGTGATGATTATTCCAGGTGGATATGTGGTCACCTCTACCTGCTATGATGCCAGGTGGGTTTTACTTTTGGATATGAACATCTCTATTGAAAGGGTAGCCACTCCACCTTGCTCTGTTTAATATCCACATGAAAACCATCTAACTACCCTTATTTCAGTATCCCCCTCCGCCAGATTCCTTGATCTCTGGTCATGATTGTAACTTTGTGACTCACCCTGGTTTGGTACCCACCCCCATCCTGTTCAGCCCCTCAATGTTTATTAAGGAAGGAATCTGTGCCAACTCCACCCCTATTTATTCATTAGCCTCCTGATGCTATAAAATATCAAAAATTAATGCAGTTCCAGGAGGTAGTTTTTGGGGCCACAAGGCCACTGACCTTTGCTTGTGCAAACAAACTCTTTCTTTGAAAACAAAAAACAGCCATCTCATCACCCTCCCTATGGGTTTCCTCCACGTAAACTCTGAGGGGCAAGAAGTTAAGAGACTAAACAATTCTCAAACCTAGAAAAGTGTGTGGTTCCCACAGGAGGACAGAGAAGTTACTGAAATGAAATGCTGACTACACAAAAGGAGCCCTGGAGAAGAGTGTTAATCTGCCCTTCAAACCAGATGTCTCCGACAAGCAGAGCAGGATCCCAAGAAGGAAGAGGAAAGCCCTGGAGTCTGAAGTATTAGCAGTTGCCAGACTTCGGCCACAGGAGCCTAAGTGCTCTGACCAATTGCAATAACATCCCCCAAAGCCAAATTGGAGTCCTCCCTAGGAAATAAACCACAGGCTACATCATTATCCTGCAGACACTTACTTTTTAAATATGGTGAAAATGCTGACGGAGGAAAGGTTTTTGTCAGATTGCAGGCTTTAAAAAAAGCATTTAATTCAATCTGGCATCCCAGACAGAATGTAAATTTGCTACAAAGTGAAGCTGATGGGCCAATATATGAGATGCTTCATCCAAGTATTTAATCCAAGTATATTACATGACCAATCCATCAACCCTGAAATAAAAAATAGCATACAACAGATGTATTTAAGCAGGCAAGAAAGGAGCAACAGGATATCCTGTCTTGCTCCTTTCTCAATTCTCCATAAATAAGATTTGCCTGCACTTCTTGAGAAAGCCCAAACTTAGTGCTCATTACAAAATCTTTCAAAACATGTCATCTGTTTTTGTTCTTTTTGAGACGCTACATCTCCAACCAGTCCCCCCAAAGCACTCCAAACCATTAGAAAGGGTAAGCAACCTGCTCAGGATCACACAGCTAACTGGTAGTAGAGTCAAGGTTTGAACCAAGTCTGTTTTCACACCAAAGCCCCAAACCGTTAGGAATCTTGTAACTATTTCGGTTTTCTTCTTTGCTTTGACTGCTGAGATGTGCAGAGTCAAATTTGAGATCATTTTTAACAATTATCCGGAGTCTCCTACTCTACTCTGGCTTTATTTTAACATTCTTCTTTTACCTTTACTCTGATCTCTTTATTTTTATTCTATTGTATTTTAGAAATTTTTATAAGTGACCACAATACCTTTTTGCAACAAGTTGGCATATACCTAAATAAATACATAATCAAAAGCTTGATTTTAAAGCATTGACTGAAAATACACACATACACACACACAAACATATATGGCAGAAGTGATATTTTGCCATTTTCTGGGCAGAGGCCCTAAGAGCCTGGCAGCTTTCAGTACTTCTCTTGGAACACTCACTCTTGGGACTCAGTCACCATACTGTGAGGAAGCCCATAGGTCCATATGGAGAGGCGTTGAGGCACCTGGCTGAGCCTCCAGCTGAAAGCCAGCACCAACTTGCCAGCCCTGTGAGTGGGCCATTCTGGAGGGGGTTCCTCCAGCCCCAGTTGCTGTCCCTGCCAAGCCCTGCCCAGATTCCATATTTGTGAGTATAACAAGTGATTGTAATTATTCTAAGTAGCCATTTTGGGATCATTTGTTACACAACAATATACAGCAGGAACAAATACCACAAGGCAAAATATAAAGGTGGCTATAATGCAGGTAGCTGTTAAGAACAGGTTTACTATCTGCATCAGCAATTTTTAATAATGAAACATATTACAAAGATAATTGCAGACCCCACCCATCAAGGAACTCTGAGTAAAAACACAGCTATGGTATTGTACCATTTAGTGTCCTACACTGAGGGACAAGTTAAAAAGGAAAGGGAAAGGCAGAGAGGCATGAGCATGTTAAGCAAAGAAAGAGTGTCTGAAGACTCAGTGGGTATAAAGTATGTGGTTGTCTGAAAACGAGTAGAAACTCAGGAGTTGATGTCTGCCTTCCCCTCAGTAGAGCTACAAATACCTGCCTGCTAGTTATCACAGACATGCATGAGTCAGCAAGAGGAACCAGTATCTTACCTAGCCCAAATGCTCTGCACTTAAAAGGAATTTTTCACCTAGGCAAAACTAAATTGGCCCAGCATAACTTTTATTGATCAAAGGACCCACAACCAACATCAAAGACTTCTGAACTTTGCCAGAGATCAATTGATCAAGAAGTAATGTGGGGGGCTCAAATGGTTGGGCATCTTTTTCCCATAGGGAGGGGCCTGAGTTTGATCCCTGGGACCTCCCGGTAAAATAAAAATATTGAAGGTGCACGGGCACATGGTCAGGCCTCGCGAGTGGGTGCGCCGTCTGGCCCTGCTGAACCACGCAGCAAGAGGATGACAGAACAGGAGAGAGACACAGGGGAGAGCCAAGACAAGATGTGTTGAAAAAACAGGAACTGAGGTTGCGCAGGTGGCAGAATGCTTCTCTCCCATATTGGAGGTTCCCAGGATCAAATCCTGGTGAAGACAGGAGGAGAAGGATGAGAGGAAAGGGCAGGAAACAGACACAGAGAATTGCCCAACTAATGGACACAAACAGCAAAAACAGGGGGGGCGGGGGGTGTTAAGATGGATAAAAAAATAAAATAAAAGTAATGTGGCAAAATGAAAGATTATTGGGCTTGAATATAAAAGCCCTGTATTATGTGCATGTTTTGTGACCTGCATGCCTTCCTTTAGAGAACCCACTTGACTTCCCCCTCTTCTATGGGGGCCACACAACACGGGCAGATGTGCATAGTGCAGGCTAGCCAATAAGTGATTGAGCCTGAGCGGGACACATGACCAAAGCAGGGCCAATCAGAGTCTTGCCTGAGACTTGATATATGGACACTGGGAGGGAAGGCTCTCCTCCTTTAGATTGTAAACTCAAAGCTTATCTTCTTGGGACTGGCAGTAGTCACATTTCTACCACATGAAAAATGAAACCATCATGTTGAAGAAAACAGAGCAAGCAATGGAAAGCTCCACAGAGCTCTTAATCATTATTTGAACCCCTGCATCCCACTGGTCCTAAGCCAACTGCACCTCTGAATGGGCAAGTTCATGTGAGCTAATAAGTCTCTTTTCATGAGCTGGTCTGAGTTGGTTTCTGACATTGACCACAGAGGAGTCCTGAGATATACAATCCTCAAGAAGGGCCACTGGTGGGGGCAGGGTTGGAAGCTTCCACCTACATGCCACCAAAGCTGAAGCTGCGTCTCACTTTATGCTTTTATGTTTTCTTTCATTCAACAGATATCTGATGCATACTTACTAGGCTCATGCACCAGGCTAGGCAGGCAATGGGGTTACATCAGTGGACGAAGGAGCTTCTATCATAACGTGGAAAATAACAGCATCTTAGTTTGCCTGAGCTGCTAGTACAAATCCCACACTATAGGTTTGACTTAAAAAACAAGCATTTATTAGCTCACAGCTTCAGAAGCTAGAAGGCTTCTGCCTCCTTCCATGATCTGTAGTGTTCTGGTGCTGACTGGCTGGCAACCCCTGAGGTTCCTTGGCTTTCCCATCACACGACAATGTCCTCTCCTTTCTTTTCCAGGCTTCTGCTGATTTCTGGCTTCTCTCTGTGGCCTTCTCTGACTCTGGATTCCAGTTTCTTTCTCTTTATAGGGCCTCCAGTAATCTGGATTAAGACCCAACTTCATTCCTTTGTACTACACCTTAATTTAAATTAATATCTTCAAGCGATGCTATTTACAATGGGTTCATACCCACAGGAGTATAGATTAAGAACATGTCTAAACTGGGGCTCATAATTCAATCTACTGACAAAGAGTAAATTGTCTGTTTTGGCCATCTGGAAGCTAAAATGGAGAATAAGGGAATCAGAATTCCTATCCTCTAAACAATCAATAATTCCTCAGGATAAAGGAAGTACAGACTGCTCATGAAACACATTAAAATCATGCCCTGGTCAGCTCCCCTCTATTCCCATATACATTACTGGAGTTCACGGATTACAAAATATACCTTTTTCACACTTTTATCATCTGTGAAATTAAGACACATCTTACAAAGACCCTTAACAATCACTGGTGGCCAGGTGGCAATCGTGACAAAGATGTTATTTCTACAGGCACAACTAGACAGCCACACTTCTTCAACATTTCAGTAAATAACTCATTTAGGAACCATTTGAGGGAGAAATATGAGTCCCAGTTATTGCTAAAAAAAACTTTTGGTAAGGTGAAGAAAATGCCAAAATCAAAACTTTTTTTTTTTTTTAAGATTTATTTATTTATTTATTCCCCCTGTCCCATTGTCTGCTTTCTGTGTCCATCTGCTGTGTGTTCTTCTGTATCTGCTTGTCTTCTCTTTAGGTGGCACTGGGAACCGATCCCGGGACCTTCCAGAGTGGGAGAGAGGTGCTCAATCTCCTGCGCCACCTCAGCTCCCTGGTCTGCTGTGTCTCTTATTGCCTCTCTTCTGTGCCTCTTTTTGTTGCATCATCTTGCAACACCAGCTCTCGGTGTGGGCCAGCACTGTGTGTGGGCCAGCACTCCACATGAGCCAGCTCTCGGCTCGGGCCAGCTTGCTGTGCAGGCCAGCTTGCCTTCACGAGGAGGCCTCAGGAAACGAACCCTGGACCTCCCATATGGTAGATGGGAGCCCAATCGCTTGGGCCACATCTGCTTCCCAACATCAAAACTTTTAGAAGAGATATTGATAACTTGGGGAAAAATCTGGACTCAATCACGGAACATCCCTTAAAGAAATATTGCATCACAAGCACTCTTGATGGCACAGAGGATGGTATTTGCAGGGGTAGATGGGGTTGGATACTGATGTTCTTGAATCAAAAACTGATTCATTGGGAAGTGGGTGTAGTTCAGTTGGTTGGGTGCCTGCTTCCCAGGTACGAGGTCCCAGGTTCAGTTCCAGGATTGATTCAAAAGAGTTGGATTCTGAATTGGTATTCACTGGATTGTGAAATTTTGGAAATATTTTATCAAGCTTACTTCACTTGTATTTTTTTAATATGCAAAAGGAATATATATGAAAATTTGTCTAAATACACCTAAAAGAGCTCTTTTGATAAGCATACAATAAAACATGTGATAAGAAATATTGTGCCAGAATGTAATACTTGGCAATTTTACCAGGTTTGGTCAGAAAAACGGAAGCCACAAAACACATTTCAAATGAGAGAATTTAGTATAGGGAATTTGTTAAATAGGATTTGGAGAACTGAAGAGAAAAAAAAGGGACATTGAGATAACTCAGAGACAGTAACAGCAAGAACCAGCCTCACCCCTAGGGCTGGGGGACCAAAGGGAAGAGGGCGGGATTATTCAGAACCTATGGGGGGGGGAAGGGCTCTGCAGAACTGGAATCCAGTCCTTCAAGGAGGAGGTACTGCCTGGTGCTCTAGAGGGAGAACACTGACTCTGGTGCTAAGATCTCGAGAAAAGCCTGAGGCTGGAACCAACTGCTGCTGCCTGGATGAGGACCACTGCTGGGGGACAGTGATAAGACCAGGAGCAAAAAGGAAGGAGCAAGTCCCCCCTTCTCCCTCCTCCTGCCTTCCAGTGTCCCTCGAATGTTCCCTAGTGGCAGAACCTGACAGACAGCCAGTGGGCAGAGAAGTGTAGTTTGCAGATTCCTAGTCCTGGCATCACAACGGAGAATCTAGTGGGGATTTGGAGCTGAGAAACAATAGCTCAATAGCTGGCACAGCAGTGTTTTTCTCTCTTCATGAGAAATAAAATAATGGTACAACTTATATTGGACAGCCTCAGATTCTATGAGAGGAGATACTTACGCTATTAATATGGCTCCCATTACAAGACCCCAAATACTAGTGGCTTATACAAGACACACATTTAGTCCTCTCCCACTTAACATTTGGGGTGTGAGCAGTCAGTCCAAAGTGGGTTTGGTGGCTCTGCAGTGCCAGGACTCGAACTCCTACTTTGTTGCGCTGCTGCTTTCAACACAGGACTTACACCTTGTCAGCCAAAATAGTTAGCCCATTCCAGCCAGCACATCTAGCGGGAAAGGGGTAGTATCCTGCAACCCTCTAAAGAAGAGGTTGGCAAACTACCACCCTACGGCCAAATCTGGCCCTCTGCCTGTTTTTGAAGATAAAGCTTATCAGAGCAGAGGTAGACCTACTCATTTCTGTATTGTCTATGTTTGCTTGTGCACCACGACAACAGAATTGAATACTTGTAACAGAGATCATAAGCCACAAATACTGAGTACCTGGCCCTGTAAAGAAAAAGGTTGTTGACCTAACTGACTTTAAGAAAACAGCCTGCAAGTTGTACAAATTACTTCCATTCCCACAACTTAGTTACATGAGCAAATAAAACTGTAAGGGAGGAGGCTGGGGAACAAGTCTTTAGCTGAATAGCTTGTGCTCGTCTGAAAATTCTATTACTGTGTAAGAAACAGTCTCTACCATGCAACCTTTCTGTAAAGTTCTACCACTGGCTTTCCTCGCTTCTGGCCTCCCTATCATTTAGTGTCTGATCTAGTAAGTGCAATTTATTTACTGTTTCCTATAAAAGTCCAGCATTCCTACCGAATATAACAGCAGCTGCCTACTCAGTGGTCACCCCCTCTTCATCTTGCTAGCAGCTTGCTGATTTTGTTCAGTGTGTGTGTGGCAGGAGGAGCTCAGGAAGGTAGACTCCCTTTAGGGATGAACCCCAACTGATCTAATCCATCCCCTTTTGTCTGTTGTTGGTTTAGAAATGGCCACATTGCCCAGGTCTGGCCATATAGAAGTAAGGAGGTTCTGGGAAATATTGTTCTGCCTGGTTAAAAACAGACAGGATAGGGGAGCAGGTGTAGCTCAGTGTGGGAGGAGAAATCCACTCTTCCCTGGGAGGATTCGATGCTGGTAGCCATAGCAGCCATGCTGACCTTGGGGGTGGAGAGAAAGCCAAGAAAATCACAGAAAAGCTGACCCAGGGCCCTAAGATCACTGAACTCTGACCTCATCACTCTAAAACTACCTGCCTTCAGACTTCTTGCTCTGTAAGTTAATAAATCTCTATTATTTAAGTCATTTTTAGTTAGGTAATCTGTTACTTATAGCCAAAGCATCCTTTATGAAACTTCCATTTAGTGACATGTTAATACTAACATATTCTCACATTCACATAACTAAGGTTCACAATTGTATAAGATTTAAATTTTATACCCATTATACATTTTAAAAGGTAAGGCTTAGAAAGGTTGAGTAACCAACCTAAAGATTGTCAGCCCAAAATGTGGTAGAGTTAGGACTTTTGCCAGCTACAAAGGCTGGATATTTTTATAGCACAGTACGATGCCTCAAAAAAAAAAAAAAAAAAAAAAAAAGGCTCTTTTTGCTCTTGGTGGGCCCTCTGCCTTGCATATAGTAGGCCATCAATAAATTTTCATAGTGGATGATGAGAACAACTGGGTCAAGCCTTGAACTCTAGAAGAGCAGCACAAGAGGCTCCTTAGAAGCCAATCACAGGTTCTTTTGAGGATAATCCTAGTGATGTCTGCAGACAGGTAACTGGTTCCCTAACACAACTGTTGACCTCATCTACTAAAAGGTCTGTAATCCCCAAAGCAGCTGTTCTTTCCTATCTTACCACCCCGAAGTCTTGGGTTGGGTCTACATCCCAAAGGCCCACCAGGGAGGCTGGCTTCAACCTGGGCCCTTTCAGGAAGCCTGGGAAAAGCTATAAACAAAGAAAAGCCACTATTTTTTTCAAACACAAAAACAGTTCAAGCTCCAAGAAAGAACCAACCTTGCGCTTTAAGGGTTGTAGGATTCAGGGAAGATAAGACAGAGGTAACAGAGGACATGTGCATGTGATTGAACAGGAAGTAAAAGTAAAGGACATGGAGAAACAGGACATGAACATGTTCTCGGCTTCTGCTTCTTGTGACTCTGAGCTGGGGAGTTATTACCTCATACAACAACTGCCTGTACCCTCCATGTGGCAGAGTCTCAGGACACTCAGGAAATGTTAAAAACCTGTACTCATGGCTGATGGAAAAGCTTTGGTAATGGATGGTGGTGACAGCAGCACAACCTTGTGAGTAAAATTAACACCACTGAATTGTAAATTTGAAAGTGGTTTAAATGGGAAATTTTTTAAATAAATTTTTTTAAAAAATCATAGAACTGTACAACACAGAGTGAGCCTATGAGTTGTAGTTAATAATATAATTATTATAAGCTTGGTCTATCAATTGTAACAAAGGTACCACCCTAATGCAAAATGTTAATAATAGGAAAAACTGTGTGTGTTGGGGACAAGTAATTTGGGAATGCTGTACTTTCTGCATGACTTTTCTATAAATCTACAAAGGCTTTAATTTAAAAAAAACGGTACTCCTAATAATGGCAAGCTTTTTTTTTTTTTTTTTTTTTTAGGCCAGTAAAAATAATTTATTTGGGAAATGGGGGAAAGAACAAAGCTTGCTGAGAAATGGGAGAGAAAGACGGAAATACACACCAAGATTTGGTGTGGGCCCCTCTAGGCAGAGATAGTGAGCTCTGCCTCATCTGATTACCTTTTTTTTTTTTTTTTTTTTTTTTTTTT
>JAKSZT010054302.1:252452-299123 GCA_026826555.1 Tolypeutes matacus | reverse complement strand
CCCTGATTACCTTTTAAACTGTTAATTATTCCACCTCCTTGCGAATTATAAGGGGATGGGCCCCAGCAGTTATTGGTTACCCCACCTATGGTGGGGGCCAATGGTGAGGCCTTTTTAGAATACCTGGGGCCAAGGAGAGGTCCTGGAAAGAGAAACTGGGATCTCAAGGTTAAACTCAAGGTCCCAGCAAGGTCTTGCAGCCATGATGTCTGCTGGCCATGCAGTCTGCCAGTGATGGGCAAGCATTTATAAGCACATATGCTTCCACATCTGATAATGGTGGATCATCCCCTATCAGACCAAAGCCTCTCACAGATAGCAACTTTGGTTAAGATATATGTGTGTGTGTATACATATATATTTACCCAGAGAAGAGCAACTAAAAGTAGGCAGACACCACAGGGAAGGTGACACTTCGAAGAAGGAAATGGCATTGTGTCAGTTTTCCATTTTTCAAAAAGCTTCTCACCTGAGGACAGACCCCAGATGGCACCACACAGAGCAGCTAAAACTTCAGTAGAAACCCACAACCTTGTTGGCTTGAATAACTATAGGAAAGAGTTCAAGAGCTGGAAAGTGAGGGAGAAAATTCTTAAAAAGAGAGAGCCAGGACCCCTGTCTCACCCCCTATACAAGAATCAACTCAAAATGGATCAAAGATCTAAACATAAAAGCCAGGACCATAAAACTGCTAGAAGAAGATGTAGGGAAACATCTTCAAGACCTTGCAGTAGGTGGTGGTTTCTTGGCCCTTACACCCAAAGCATGTGCAACAAAAGAAAAAGTAGATAAATGGGACCTCCTCAAAATTAAACACTTTTGCACCTCACAGGACTTTGTCAGAAGGGTGAAAAGGCAGCCGACTCAATGGGAAAAAATATTTGGAAATCACATATCTGATAAGGGTTTAATATCCAGGATATATAAAGAGATGTTACAACTCAACAATAAGAAGACGAATGACCCAATTAAAAAATGGGCCAAAGATTTGAATAGACATTTCTCCAAAGAAGAAATACAAACGGCAAAAAAACACATGAAGAAATGCTCAACATCACTCATGATTAGGGGAATGCAAATCAAAACTACAATGAGATATCATTTCACACCTATCAGAATGGCCACTATTAAAAAGACAGAGAACTACAAGTGTTGGAGAGCATGTGGAGAGATAGGAACACTTCTTCATTGTTGGTGGGAATGCAGGATGGTACAACCACTATGGAGGACTGTTTGGCAGTTCCTAAAGAAGTTGAATATAGACTTGCCACGTGACCCGGCAATACCACTACTGGGTATATACCTAGAAGAACTGAGAGCGGTGACACAAACAGACATCTGCACGCCGATGTTCATATTGGCCTTATACATGATTGCCAAAAGTTGGAAACAACCCAGGTGTCCATCAACAGATGAATGGATAAACAAACTGTGGTCTATTCACACGATGGAATATTATGCAGCTGTAAGAAGAAATGAACTCATAAAGCATATGGCAACATGGATGAACCTGGAGGACATTATGTTGAGTGAAGCAAGCCAGACACAAAAGGCCAAATACTGTATGAATGTGTTACTATGAACCAAATATATTGTATAATATATTGTTTGATTCAAAAAAAATTTTGTATGTATCCATTACATTTAATTGAGAAATGTATATATTTATTCATCTGTGTTTACTTTTTAGTTTTTAATTGTTTATATTTTCAATTATTAAATGTACAAAATAAAGTTTAAAAAAAATGTTAAAAAAAAATAATAATAAACAGAAAAAAAGAGAGAGAGAGCCATAGAGAAGAAGCCCCAAATTCTGCATATAAACTCTGTACAAATCTCTGGCAGACCCCTGAACTACCCATGTGTTCAGGTAGTTTCAACTAAAGCTGATAAAATTAATAGGGTTCAGCTGCTTCCCACCACAAATTAGACAGTTCAGAGTTTGAATTTATCCAAGTTAACTGTCTATTAAAAAAAAAAGTCAACACTCTTCAGAGGAATATACAGAATCCAGAGTATATGCAGTGTATCAATCATAAAGTCTAAGATACAATCCAAAATTATTAGATATATGAAGAGATGGGAAATATGACCCATACTCATGAGAAACATCATTAATGTTGACTGACATGGAGTTAACCTACATGCTGGAAATAGCAGACAAGAATCTTAAAGCAGCTATTACTTTAAAATGTCTAAGGACATAAAGGGGGAGCTGATGTGGCTCAAGCAGTTGGGCACCCATCTCCCACATGGGAGGTCCCAGGTTTGGTTCCCGGTGCCTCCTAAAGAAGACAAGAGGACACAAAAAGCAGAGATAACAAGAAGACACAAGCAGAGACAACGAACAGACAGATGAGGGAGCAATCTCAGGGCCGGGGGATGGGGGGGAGGTGGGGGGTGGGGGGGAGGTGGGGGGGTGGGAATAAACTTAAAAAAAATAAGGACATAAAGGAAAGTATGTTCATATGAGTAAATAAATAGAAAATCTCAATAGAAAAATAGAAACTATTAAAAAGAACCAAATGGAAAGTCTAGAACTGAAAAAAAAAAATCTGAAGTTAAAAAAAGAGAGATAATGGAACAGAAAAAAATTTGAATATATAATATCCTGAATTTTCCCAAATTTGGTGGATGACTGTCAAAACTATTAATCCAGAAATTCTATATCCAGAAGAATGAAAGCAAAATAAAGACATTTTCAGGTAAACTAAAATGAAGAGAATTACCAGCAAACATGAAGGATAAGAAATGCTAAAGTAAATTCTCAGGCTGAAGGGAAATGATACCAGCTGAAAACTTGAATCTCTTCAAGAAGAAATGAAAAGCACTGGAAAGGGCAAATATGTGGGTAAATATTAAAGATTGTGTTTTCCTCTTGATTTCTTTAAATAAATAAGTGACAGTTTAAAGCAAAAATATCAACATTATATTGTAGAATTTTTAACCTATAGATGAAGAACATATGGCAACATAGCATAAAAGATAGGAAGGGGTGGTAAATGGACCTATAGAGCTGTAAATTTCTTACATTTTATGTGTTCAATATTAACTCCAAATTGACTGTGGAAAGTTAAGGATATATATTGTAATCCCAAGAGCAACCACCAAAAAAGTATGCAAAGAGGTATAGCTAAAAACCAATAGATAAATTAAAATTGAATTATAAAAAAAAAAAATTAGTTAACTCAAAGGAAGGCTAGAACTGAGTAACAGAAGAACAAAAAGCATATGGGACAAACAAAACAAATAGTAAAATAGTAGAGCTAAATCCAAACATATCAATAACTATGTGAATTGTAAATGAACGCTCCAATTAAAAGACAGAGACTGTCAAATATATTAAAAAGCAAGATCCCATTAAATGCTATCTATAGGAGATGCACTTTATATATAGCACATGTGGCAGATTGAGTTATATACCCCAGAAAAAAAATGCTCTTAATCTTAACCGACATTCCTGTTATGTGTGAACCCATTCTAAATAAGACCTTTCAAAGATGTTATTTATTTATTTAAGGTGTGGCCAACTGAATTAGGATGGGTCTTAAACCTATTACAGGAGGATTTATGAAGAAAAAGTCATGGGGAGGAGCTAGAAGCTGGAAGTCAATGGAAGGAACCCAAAAGAGAAAGAAGAGGACATCATCATGCGATGGGAAAGCCAAGAAACCCAAGGATTGCTGGCCAGATGGAGCTCTACCAACCCCAGAAGGAAGCAAGTCTTCCAGCCTAAGAGTGTGAGCCAATAAATTCCTGTCATTAAGCCAACATGTGTGTTTTTTGTCATAGCAGACAGGAAACTAAGACAACATAGACTGATAATAAAAGGATTGAAAAAGATATACCAGGCTGGGAAACGGCTGTGGCTCAATCAGTAGGGCTCCCGTTTACCATATGGGAGGCCCCGGGTTCGGTTCCCAGGGCCTCCTGGTGAAGGCAAGCCCACCCGCACAGCGTAGTTAGCTGACCCAGCGAGCACAAGCAGCAAGGGGGGATAAATGAATAAATAAATAAAATCTTAAAAAAAAAAAAAGAAAAAGAAAAAAAAAAAAGATATACCAGGTGAACAATAATCATAAGAAGGTTGGGTTTTTTGCCATTTGTATTTCTTCTTTGGAGAAATGTCTATTCAAGTCTTTCGCCCATTTTTTAATTGGGTCATTTGCCTTTTTTTTTTTTTTTTTACCGGGAGGTCCCTGGGATCGAACCCAGGTCCCTCCATATGGGAGACGGACGCCCAACCAGTTGAGCCACATCCGACCCCTCATTTGTCTTTTTATTGTTGAGTTGTAACATCTCTTTATATATCCTGGATATTAAACCCTTATCAGATATGTTATTTCCAAATATTTTCTCCCATTGAGTTGGCTGCCTTTTCACCCTTCTGACAAAGTCCTGTGAGGTGCAAAGTGGGTCTGGAGTAAACAAAAGAAGAACTGTGTTTGAAAGAACATGACCACCTTCGAAACTCAAACTCAGATCGTCGGATAGAGGAAGCAATAAGCATTGCTGTGGCAACAGAAGAAAATATGACTTCAGAGAGAGGAATGTTAAAGTCAATTCAGAGCAAAATGAAAACTCTGGCCAATCGTTTTCCTGCTGTGAACAGCCTGATACAGTGGATCAACCTTAGAAAGCGCAAGACTCGCTCATCCTGGATAGTGTTATTGGTATCTGTACCTTCCTTTTGCTACTGTATGCTTTCCATTGATGGGACATCTCCAGGGACTCTTGACAACCACCACTTTCACACTCTGATCTGGAATAAGGAAAAGAGGGAGGCAGAAGTTGATTGTCCTAATAATTAGCCTGACCAGCAAGATTAATTCAAGACTGCTAGTGATGGATTCGGTGACATGGTCAAGTTGACCTGAAGCCACAGTTTTTCTGTGCTATCTTTTCTAACACATTTCTCCTATTTTTTGGTTAAAAATTTTTTTTCAGTTGCTTTTGTGTCCCTAGGAGGTAAGTAAACCAATCAGACACAGAGATTCTGTGCTTCAGAGATAGTGTTGAAGTAGACTCTCCATAAAACCAGGTTTCTCTGTATCCAAAGGCTGTTTTTCTTCCAGCCACCAGATCGGCTCTTATCCTTTTATTTTTCCACTCAAAACAAGAAATGACAAGGAATCATAAGTCAGTTCTTGATAATCTGTGCTGTAGAGTTCTATTTCATGTCCCCAAGTCTTTTGGTATTCAAGGAAAATTCCATTTTTCACAGATTCTTTGAGATGCTGACAGGTCAACCTCAGCATGGCTGAGGTCTGGGAACAGAGTACAAACACTGAAAAAAAAAAAGCTTGTCTTTTTTTCACATTTTATTGTGAGTACACTGTGGTTAACTACATTGCTGTAAAAACATCAAGAATGATGGGTTTGGGGAGCGGATGTGGCTCAAGCAGTTGAGGGCTAACCTCCCACATGGGAGGTCCCGGGTTTGGTTCCCAGTGTCTCCTAATGGAGACAAGCAGACGCAATGAGCTGACATAATGAACAGATGCAACAAGCTGATGCAATGACTAGATACAATGAGCTGACACAACAAGCAGGGAGCCCATGTAGCTCAAGTGGT
Source organism: Tolypeutes matacus (assembly GCA_026826555.1). NCBI lineage: Eukaryota > Metazoa > Chordata > Mammalia > Cingulata > Chlamyphoridae > Tolypeutes > Tolypeutes matacus. The sequence goes on along the minus strand of JAKSZT010054302.1, from coordinate 293,548 downwards.
TGGGTGCCTGCCTCCCACATGGGAGGTCCCAGGTTCAGTTCCCGGTACCTCCTAAAGAAGACAAGCAGACACAGCAAGCAGACACAGAAAGCAGACAACAGACACAAACAGCGAGCGGAAACAACAAGCAGACAACGGAGCCATCCCCAGGGGGAGAGGAGGGGTTAAAAAAAAATGATGGATTTTTTTTTAAAGAGGCAGTCATTGTTTTGATTTTTTATCTTCTGTTGGATTAATATATGCTACTGTAAGAAAATGAGATATCTGTTCTACCATGTCAAAAGAAACTAATGGTCAATGTCTCTCAATGCCCCTCAACTATTCCTCATCAAATCAGGATTAACACTGATAAAAAAAATAAGGTTCCCTGAACCTTAAAGGATCAGGGAAGTAAGTTCATTTACTAAATTCTCTGTTGGGAGAATAAAACCTCTCCCCTGATACTTTATCATCTTTGATTTTTCAAAGGGCTTTGGTTGTGCCTCAGCTAGAATTTACAGGACTTTGGTTTGCTATGTAATTGGCATTTATAAAATCTGAAGTATCATAAACAAAGTTATTTGCTTATAAAAAACCACTAGAAGCAAAAATTGACAGATTTACAGGGAGAAAAGGTAAATTCACAGTCACAATTAATTTTAACATCCTTCTCTCTATATGTGAGAAGAGCTAGTGTTATAACCCAGGAGATCGACCACACTCAGACTTTAACCACTTTTATGAAGTTTATTGAGCTAAGCCCGCGGGCGTCTGCAGCACCTCTCATGCAGGAGAGAACTGCAGCACCCAGGTTTTAAAATGGCTCCTTTTTGTAGGGGGTTGCTGTCGCAGTTTGCAAGCAAGGGGATAAACAGAAGCGGATTTGGGCAGTTAGCTAGCGTTTGCACAGAATGCCCTGATAGCCTGGGGCACAGCTGCAGGGTTGAGATGTCCTTGCAGGATTGTTCAAAGGAGGGGAGGTTGTATGCTTGTCTGTCCTTGCGAGATTGTTTAAGGGAGGGGAGGGTGTGCTTTTCAGATAAGACACTTAGGAGACAGTGGGAAACTTTTCTTTTCTACGTTACTCTGGTTGCCATGAAGGCCTATGGGTAGGCTAATTTAGGGTTCAACACTAGGCAAAAAAAAAATCAGTAAAGACATAGAGAATCTAAATAATATCAACCAGCTTGATCTAATTGACATTTATTGAACACACCACCCAGCAACTGTAGAACAGATATTCTTTTCAAATGCACATGGAACATTCACAAAGACAGATCAATGCTGGGCCATAAAACAAGATTCAATAAATCTCAAAAGGTTGAACTCTAAGAGCACTATGAGTCCTGAACTGTGTAAGCACTTTACTTGCATGATCCCATTTAATCCCTCACAACAGCCCTAGGAGACTGCTATCATTTGTACAAAATCACAAAGCAAGTAAGCATAGCCGGGATTTGAACCCCAAAGCATGTGCTCAGAGGAAGTCTCCCTGATCTCCCCACCCCTCCTCTAAGCCACACTGAGACATGCGCTTCCCTCTTGTGCAGAATCGTACCATTTGCCTGACACTGACAGCCAGGTCCTTTAGCGCAGGGACATACTATTCTGCTTCGTAACCATATCAGGTACATAATAGATGCTCAATAAATGCTCTTTGTTAAATAAATGACAAGAAACACTCTTATTGCTTGTCAACAGCAGAATGGATAAATAAATTCTGGTATATTCATATAATTGAATACTACACAGCAATAAAAAACAACAAATTCTTGCTACATGTAAGAACATGGATGACTCTCAAATACGAAATTTTGAGCAAAAGAAGTCTAACACAAAAGAGTGCATACTTTATGGTTCCATTTATACGAAATTCAAGAGCAGGCAAAACTTATGTATGACATTAAAAATCAAAATAGTGGTTGCCTCTGGTGAGGATGGAAGAGGATTGGCTGAAAATGGGCACAAGGGAGACTTGCAGTCTCTGGAACCATTATAACCCTAACCATCCTGAACCGGGTGGCAGGCATTTGGGTATATACTTACGTGAAAATCGGTCAAGCTGTACATTTAAGAACTGTGTATACACCAACTAGGATAGTTATTAGGTTGGTGCAAAAGTAATTGCGGTTTTGCATTGTTGAAATTTGCCGTTTGATATTGGAATACATTCTTAAATAAATGTGGTTATGTTATACATCATTTTAATGTGCATTTCTCATTTTATACTTTTTTGCTAATGACTTATTACTTGCTGTTTATTTCATATTTATTTTGGACTATGAAAATGATGTTAGACAAAAAGCAAATTCGAGCAATTTTCTTATTTGAGTTCAAAATGGGTCGTAAAGCAGGGAAGACAACTCGCAACATCAACAACGCATTTGGCCGTGAACTGCTAACGAACACACAGTGCAGTGGTGGTTCAAGAAGTTTTGCAAAGGAAACAAGAGCCTTGAAGATAAGGAGCGTGGTGGCCGGCCATCGGAAGTTGACAATTTGAGAGCAATCACCGAAGCTGATCCTCTTACAACTACACAAGAAGTTGCCGAAGACCTCAATGTCAACCATTCTATGGTCGTTTGGCATTTGAAGCAAATTGGAAAGGTGAAAAAGTTCAATAAGTGGGTGCTTCATGAGCTGACCGAAAATTTTTAAAAAATCATCGTTTTGAAGTGTCATTTTCTCTTACTCTACACAACCACAATGATTCATTTCTTGATTGGATTGTGACATGCAACAAAAAGTAGATTTTATATGACAACCAGCAATGACCAGCTCAGTGGCTGGACCAAGATGAAGCTCCAAAGCACTTCCCAAAGACAAATTTGCAACAAAAAGAGATCATGGTCACTGTTTGGTGGTCTGCTGCCAGTCTGATCCGCTACAGCTTTCTGAATCCCGGCAAAACCATTATATCTGAGAAGTATGCTCAGCAAATCGATGAGATGTACCAAAAATTGCAATGCCGGCAGTCAGCATTGGTCAACAGAATGGGCCCAATTCTTGACAACAATGCCCGAATGCACATCGCACAACCAATACTTCAAAAGTTGAATGAATTGGGCTATGAAATTTTGCCTCATCTGCTATATTTGCCTGACCTCTCGCCAACTGATTACCACTTCTTCAAGCATCTCGACAACTTTTTGCAGGGAAAATGCTTCCACAACCAGCAGGATGCAGAAAATGCTTTCCAATGGGGGGCAGATGTGGCTCAAATGGTTGGGCGTCCGTCTGCCATATGGAGGGACCTGGGTTCGATCCCCGGGACCTCCCAGTAAAATTTTAAATATATATATAGAAGGCACATGGGCTGCCAGGCTCTGTGTGCCGGTGAGCCGCCAGGCCCGCAGGGAAGAGACAAGACGAGATGCTTCAAAAGCTCCGAAAACCAGGAACTGAGATAGTGCAGGTGACAGAATACCTCTCTCCTACGTTGGAGGTCTTCAGGATCAAATCCTGGTGAAGACTGGAGGAGGAGGATGAGAAGAGATGGCAGGAAACAGACACAGAGAATTGCCCAGCGAATGGACACAAAACAGCAAATGGGGAAGGGGGGCTTTAAAATGGATAAAGTAAATAAATAAATCTTAAAAAAAAAAAAAAATGCTTTCCAAGAGCTCTTCAAATCCCAAAGCATGGATTTTTACGCTACAGGAATAAACAAACTTATTTCTCTTTGGCAAAAATGTGTTGATTGTAATGGTTACTATTTTGATTAATAAAGATGTGCTTGAGCCTATTATAATGATTTGAAATTCACGGTCTGAAACTGCAATTCTTTTTGCACCAACCTAATATAATCAAAAGGACAGATAATAAACATTGCTGAAGATGTGGAGAAACTGTAACTGTCATATACTGCTGCCAGGAATGTAGTGTGGTGCAGCCACTTTGGAAAACAGTCTGGCAGTTCCTTAATAGGTTACACATAGAGTTAGTACATAACCCAGCAATTCCACTCCTAGTTATATATCCAAGAGAAATGAAACTGTATGTTCATTCAGAGCAGCATTATTCATAATAGTCAAAAAGTGCAAACAACTGAAATGTCCATCAACTGATGAATGGATTAACAAAATATGGTATAACCATACAATGAAAAATTATTTGGCCATAAAAAGGAAAGAAGTACTGGTACATATTACAACATGGACAGACCTGGAAAACATGTCAGACACAAAAGGCCAGATATTATATAAATCCACTGATATGAAATGCCCAGAATAGGTCAATCCATAGAGACAGAAAGTATATTGGTGGTTTCTAGGGGCTGGGGTGGGGGGATTCCTTTGGGGCCTGATGGCTAAAGGGTATACATGACTTTTTGGGGGATGATGAAAAAGTTCTGAAATTGATTGTGGTAATGGCTGTGCAACTCTGTGAATATACCTAAACCCACTGAACTGTACACTTTAATTTTTTTAAAGAATTTATTGAAGTAATTCATACATGAACATACATAAACTATAAGTGTTCAGTAAACATCGTGAACTTACAAAACAAACATGAATAACATCATACAGGGCTCCCACACATCACCCCCCCACAAACACCCTGCATTGTTGTGAAACATTTGTTAACAAATCATGAAAGAACATCATTAAAGTATTACTACTAACTATAGTCCGGATCTTCCTCCCCTATACATTTTTTTAAGGATTTATTTACTTTTATCCATTTTTAGCCCCCCCCTCCCATTTTTGCTGTTTCTGTGTCCATTCACTGGGCAACTTTCTGTGTCCGTTTCCTGCCCTCTTCTCCTCCTTCTCCTCCTGTCTTCACTGGGATTCGATCCTCGGAATCTACAATGTGGGAGAGAGGCGCTCTACCGCCTGTGCCACCTTAGTTCCTGGTTTTTCAGTGAGTCTCATCTTGGCTCTCCCTTGTGTCACTCTCCTGTTACGTCATCATCTTGCTGCGTGCCTTGCGGGGCCTGACGGCGCACCCACGCACGGGGCCTAGCAGCCCACGTGCCTTCTATATTTCTCTTTTTTAATTTTTACCGGGAGGTCCCAGGGGTCGAACCCAGGTCCCTCCATATGGGAAACAGACCCCCCAACCACCCAAGCCACATCTGTCCCCCTGCTATATCTCTTAAGGCTGACCAAAGATACCCAAAGTTACAGTCTTTTCCCATACAGGATGGCCATATAATAAATCAGGCTTAGTTTATCACCAGCATTCTAAAAACCAGACCTAGGGAGAAAAACTAGGTATGGGGACACATGCATGGTTTCTAATATAGTGAATGTTTAGCCAACCCTAATTATCACAAAATCAGGTCAGCAAGAATATTCACAGAATTGTACACTTTAAAAGAGTGATTTGGGGGAAGCGGCTGTGGCTCAATCAGTAGGGCTCCCGTTTACCATATGGGAGGACCCGGGTTCGGTTCCCGGAGCCTCCTGGTGGAGGCAGGCCCGCCCGCATGGCGTGGTTGGCTGACCCAGCGAGCACAAGCAGCAAGGGGGGGATAAATGAATAAATAAATAAAATCTTTAAAAAAATAAAATAAAATAAAATAAAATAAAAGAGTGATTTGTATGGTATGTGAATTTTATCTCAATAAAGCTGTTACTAAAAAAAAAAAGAATTGTATACTATATGTAAGTTATACCCTGATAAAAATGCTTATACCACATTTATGACTTAAGGATAATTCAAATAATGTACACTTGTCTAAGAATCTTTCACTTAACAATTTTTCTAACTCTGAAAATCTCCCAGAAGTTTTAGGCGTGTTGAAATGTGTGATTATCCCCAGTTTACAGATGCACTAATGAAGGTGTCAGGATCTGCTTGGCTAGGATTAAAACAGATCATCCACTGAAATAAGAACAGAATTCAGATTCCAGGTCCTTCTGAAAAACACACAGTACTGAGGACGCAGAACTGGGCTGCAGGCACTTTCACATCTGCCAGGTCTTTTTCACAAGGCCCCAAGTCTTCTCTTCCATTGAGTCCCAGTAATGCCTCACCATGTTTAAACACACATGGATGCTGAGCAGTATCCCCAGGGCTCAGGTAGCAGATTCCGCTCTCACTTTCAACCAAGCACTCCCTAGAAACCTTTCAGTTCACTGGACCTCATTGTAAATTTTGCCAGTGACATTTTAACAAACTAAAGACAAAAATCCTTATCCCCAGGCCCAGCTCCATCTCATCCTTGCAGTGGGGAAATCACGGGACTTGTGGTCCCCAGATGTGCAGAGGAGGCTGCCTTTGCCTCTCACCAGCTGTGTGCCCCTGGGTGAGTCACATGACCCCTCTGAGCCTCAGCTTGCTCCTCTGTGCATGGTACATACTGCCAGCCCCATTTTACAGGGGAGGAAACTGAGCTTGGACAGCTTACATCACAGCGCTTGTAAGCGGCAGAGCCAGGATTCAAATCACTAGATTTGGGTCCATTGCTTTCACCTACCAGGGCTCCACGGCGTAAGGTCAGCCCACCAGAGGCAGAGGCCCGCCTTCCCAGATCGAGCCTGTTATCCGCCCAACCTCATATTTACACGAAAATGTACCTTTTCCAAAGAGCTTTGTACATTTTAACTCTCTTATTGACAGAGGGTATTAAATACACAGTCGAGCTGAGTTGTTAGATAAAGCACAATGCCAGAATGACCAACTTGCCCAAGGTCAGAGTGGGTTAGAGGCAGGGTCTGGTGATGACCTAGTTCAAATTCTGGGCTCTGGGCTGGTTCCTCTGCCCAGCAGCTGCCTCCAGTTCATGGACTGGGAGCAAGAGCACAGTCAAAGGGTGTTAGAGGTTCCCCCTCATTAGGTGTGCAATAATTAACAAGATGTGACTCAGTTCCCCCAACATGCATTGAGGAAAGACAAGACCCCTGCCCCACCACCGAAGGCTATGTGCCGGAAAGCACAGCACTTCTCCCAAAGGTTGAACAAAGAAACCACTTGTAGTAAAGTGGGATGGAGACCTTCACCCCCTCCAGATCAAAGGACCACCCGCTCCTCCAGCATTCCAAGAAAAGATAACTCCCTAACCCACTACTCTTTAGCTATACAAGGGAAAATTTTCACCTCTAGGGCTTGCTGTTGGCCCCTGCACCTCACTCGGACCCTTGACTCCCTCCCGCTGACTATCATTTCCCCATGTAGGAAGGTATTGTATAAATTCATATTCCCCCTTCCAGGGGCGGGCTGAAACTATTCTTCAGACCCCCTCCGTTGAGAGATCACTCAATAAACTTCCTGTTTGTAATCATCCGTCTCGCATCCCAGTGAGTGCTGCCTTTTCTCCAACAAAGGGTGAGGGACGCAAAGAGATCTGGCAGAGAGAAAGAGTCCATTGTGGCCTCCCCTCTCCATCCCCTCACAGCCAGCCAACCCTGGCCAGGGAGAAGCGCATGAGGAGGCTTGCCCCAACATTAGCCCTGGGGACCCTGCCTGTATGTGTCTATGGGGGACAGTGGCCTTGCATTAGGGCCAAGTGAGGGGGGCCATATACCCACCTACACGGCAGCCTTGACAATCAAGGCCTTCATTACAGGTCTACTTCTTGTTCCTGTGTCAAGTCCTTACGGTACTATTGTGATGAAAATAAAACAAACAGACTTTAAAAAGAGGTACAGAGCAAGTTGATTGCATGAAAGTTGCATTAATGCAGGAGCAGCACCAAAAGAGGTTTCTGCTCAAAAGGCTGAGCTGGAGAAGCAGCTTATATGGTTCCTTGAAACAAAGGGAAGGTGGTGGTGGTGGGGGAATGGGGAGGGGTGAGGACTATGGGGATGTGAGCTATGTGTGGGATGGGGGTGGTGTGGTAGTCAGGCAGGGTGTCCCAGGTTGTTAATTAGCAACAGGGATGTTGATGTTAGAGTATATGGCCTTTGGTGAAGTTGGCCTTTTGTTGATGTAAGATTGTGGCCATTTGGTGAAGATCAGCAGACTTTGTTGGTGTCAGCATGAATTTTTTTTATTACAGTTCCTCCCAGGCTAGGGCAGGTTTTTTTTTTTATCAGTACCACAAAGGATTATTGGTATGTTAGCCTGCTTCGGTTAGCCTGTTTTTTCTTTATAATTCCCTAGATAAAACAGAAGTTCAAGCATATAAAGATCGTTAATAAATTCAATTATCATTCCAATCTCACAACCCTAAAATGGGTGAGGGGACATTGTGTAACTGCTGGAAACATGACAGAAGATGAATCACATGAAACCAGCTCCTAGAACTGTGAAATATAAGTCACAGTTCTAATTGTTCTGCCGCAGCATTAAAAAAAAAAAAAAAATCACAAAACTGCCATCAAGTGGAACCAGAAAACAAAGATACACAAGGAGCACCATCTCCTGGAGAGAAAGTGACTCTCATCTCAGACTGTGGCCCTAACTCTTCTCCCTGTGTTTTTTTCTCAAAGGGCCTCCCTCCACTCATGAAATACTCAGACCCAGGCTCACAGAGCTGCAGCTTTATCCTGTCTGTCTGGGGTCTGAGGGAGCCCGTGCCCCAGGGCTGTGATCATTGCCAGGAGCAGTATAGCACCATCAAGCTTGGGAGCTTTTTTTTTTTTTTTTTTAATTATTTATTTATTTATTTATTTATTTATTTATTTTTACCGGGAGGTCCCGGGGATCGAACCCAGGTCCCTCCATATGGGAGAGGGACGCCCAACCAGTTGAGCCACATCCTCCCCAGCTTGGGAGCTTTTATCCCAACTCCACCTCCTACTATAGAGGTGACGCTGGATAAACTACATAACCTCTATGTGCTGTAACAGGACCAGCCTCGTAGGGTGATAAGGATTAAATGAGTTAATACAGTAGATGCTCAGAACAGTGCCAGGTGTTTAGTAACTACTCAATAGATCAGTAACTTTCAAACACTTTGACCATGACCCATGGGAAAAAATACATTTTATATCGCAACCTTGGACATACAGATATACATACCTAACAGCAACAAATGTTTCACAAAACAATACTTACCTTTATTACATGACCCACTGATGGCTCACATCCCACACTCTGAAAAAACACTGCAGTAAATGTAAGGGGTAGCTGTACAGGCGTTTCCTGTAGCCCATGATGCCAGGCCTGGCTTCTTTCCCTTCCCCTCAAACCTATGCCCTGAGCCTGCCTTGGGACTGAGCCAGCCCCAGGCCAGACAGCCTGGTGGGCAGCAGATCTCTGAGGGAGAACAGGGCAGGGGAGACCACCAGAAAGTCAGGGAGGACCTTTATGGCCTGCCGTGAGCTCATTTTCCTCTATGTCTCTCACAGGACAAGAGATGAACAGAACTGGTCATCCTTTGAAATTAGGAATGTGAATTAAGCTGGGAAATTGGCTTTCTGTAAAATGATGCGGAAATGCTGAATAGGATTAATACGTGGCTCTGGACAAGAATGTTCGGAGACACAGAAAAGCAGAAACGAAAATGAGCAGGGTGGGAGCGCCCCTGCCAGATGGCCTCTGGCATTAGGAGAAACAACTGCACTGAAGGATGATCTCAGGAGGAGCGAGAGAGTCAAAGGCTAAAGCAAGAGGTCAGACAGGGTGGGGAGGCAATGCCTGTCCACGCCCTCTGGCTGACATGGATGCTGGGGCCAGGGGATGGGTGGACCTGTTCCAAGGTTTCTCCCACCGTATCCCAGAAGAGGGACCCTACACAGCTTGGCTGTGGCCCTGCCCACTGGAGGGTGAGGGGGTGGACCTGACAATTGGACAGAGAACAAACAATAAAGTGGTGTGGCCAAGATGAGTTGGAATAAGACATGGCAAGGATTTTGGAAGAGGGCAATGGGGCCATGTAATGTGATGGGCCAAATGGGATTTGAAGTTCTCAGACTGGATTTACACCTCTGTTCTCTGTTCATTCAAGTAACCTCTGGCACCTACCATGATGTGCCAAGCCCCAAGGTAAGCAATGGAGAGACCCTCCGGGAGCTGGCAGTACAGTGAGGAGTAAGGAATGAAGAAACAGCCAGTAACAACACAGAGTATTGTGTGCAGTGATTGATAGATACCCAGGGGACTATGGGAACCCAGAGAAGGGCATTTGCCCCCTCTCAAGAGGTCCAGGACAGGGTCTCCAGAGATGATGCCTGATCTGGAAGCATTTTTCCAAATAGAGAGTAGAGGGAAGGTTCTTCCAGTTATAGGGAGCAGTACCTACATAGTACAGGGATGAGAAGCATTTCAGCAAACTGTGGAACGATGAGACCCAGGGGATGCAGTGTAGGGTAAGAAATGGAGGTGTGACATAGGACTCTGTCACTTTACTTGCCTCCTGACCTTGGACAAGTCATGTAACCTCTCTAACTAGAAACCACTCCCCAAGGTACCCAAAGATACTCAGCTTAATGAGCACCCATTGGGCATCCTCTGTGAGCCACACACTGTACAAAGTTGTATGTACTCTGGGCATATGGAAATGTACAAAAACCATAAATTCCTAATCTCAAGAAGCACACACTGTAATGGAAGAGACAAGCACTCTACAGTTAAGTCTGCTCAGAGAAGAGGTGACAATTAAGATGGACCAGAAAGGATGAGTAGGTGTTCTAGCAGGTAGAGAGAGAGGAAAGCATATAAGGAAAGGCATGGAGGAAGAAAAGGGCCCCAATGTCTTCACAGAACAGTAAGAGGCCCTAAATGGCCAGAATGTTTCATACAGAGAGTGGGAGAGACAGAAGGTAGCTCGGGCACCAGCCTGCGGCACACAGAGATGCCTGGACCCCTACTGCCCATGGCAGTGACAATGGGTGTGAAAGCAAGGCCCCAGGCCCAAGCAGGTTCACAGGTCACCACACTTAACCTGGGACCTCAAAGGCAGTATCCCCGCCAAGCATCACCACCATCTGGTGCCTTGCCCGACCCAGCTCCCCAATAACCCTAAAGAGAAAAGCTTAAAGTGCCTGGGAGCACGACAAGCCCCTCATGTCACCTGCTAGGAAACAGGCCGGGAAAGGGCAAAGTGACGAGAGCCTACAGCTGAGAGTCATAAATAAGGGCCACAAAGTGGCCTGTTGCCTCCCAGTCAGGGTCTTTTCCCTCTAAAGTGCACGATGCCTTTGAGGAGCTTAGCCTCTTCTGTAAAGCGTAGGGAAAGAAACTTCCAGCACCTCTAGGAGTTGTTAGGAGGCACCGAGGGAGAGGGCGTGGAGCTGTGAAGCAACAGGTGTTTGCATAACCCGCCCTTTACTCCTTCTGTACCCGCCCCCTGACGCACCCGCCTCCTCCCACTTCCTCTTCCGGTCCCCCTCCATGGCCCTCCCGCTTCTTCCCGCCCTTCCTCCCGAGGGCCCGCCCTCTTCTTCCCGCCCCTCCACCCGAGGGCCCGCCCCCTTCTTCCCGCCCCTCCTCCCGAGGGCCCGCCCTCTCCTTCCCGCCCCTCCTCCCGAGGGCCCGCCCGCCTCTTCCCGCCCCTCCTCCCGAGGGCCCGCCCTCTTCTTCCCGCCCCTCCTCCCGAGGGCCCGCCCGCCTCTTCCCGCCCCTCCTCCCGAGGGCCCGCCCCCTTCTTCCCGCCCCTTCTCCCGAGGGCCCGCCCCCTTCTTCCCGCCCCTCCTCCCGAGGACCCGCCCGCTTCTTCCGGCTCCTCTTCTCGAAGGCCGACCCGCCTCTTCCGGCTCCTCCCCACCAGGGTCTGCTCGCCTCTTCCGGAAGCACGCTGAGGCTCCGGCCCTTTAGTTGTACCACCTTCTGCCGTCCCCATTGGCGGAAAGTCCGGGCCGTTCCTGCGGGAGCGGGACACGCGCTCCCGGCCACCGAGCCCCGGAAGTGACGCTAACAGGCGCTCTCCCGAGGACGTTCCGGCGGGAGTGCCCTTGAGCGCGGCAGGGCCGGGCCGTGCATCCCTCCGCTTGCACTGCAGGGAGGTAGGAAGCCCGTGGGCTTGGTTCCAGGTGGTTTTCGCGGCCGAGCACAGCGGGCGCGTTTCTGCGCGGGCCGGCGGCCGAGCGGGCGGAGGCCACGGGCGGCGGGAACTGGCCCTCCTGCGAGCTGGGGCTCCTGAGCCTCAGAGTCCTTGCCTGTAAAATGGACAATGTTATAGCAACTTCTCAAAGTTGATGTGGAAGCACTAATAATATGTGTAAGGCACCTGGCCCTGGCCCTCAGCACATGTTCTCTAAATATTGATTCCACCCTGCTCCCTTCCTTCTATTGTAATTCAGCCTATTTCCTTTCGGTTGTCAACCCAATTTTCCTATTCTCTGGCTTGCCATTCCTTTTTTTTTTTTTTTTTTTTTTTTTTACCAGGAGGTCCCAGGGATCGAACCCAGGTCCCTCCATATGGGAGACGGACGCCCAACCATTTGAGCCACATCTGCCCGCGTGCCATTCCTTCTTTTATGTCATTCCTTCTTCCCTTTGAGTCTCAATCCCCACTCACTTCTACTCCAGAAATCTTACACATTATTTCCTTAAATTTGCTTCCCACCCTTCATCTCCTTGAGCTCCCAATACTCCCACATCCCTTTTTTCTGGTGTGTTGACTTCCTTTTGTCTGCTCCAGCTCTTCCTGACCTCCCCTTACAGATGGCTCAGCGACTTCTCCTGAGGAGATTCCTGGCCACCATCATCTCCAGGAAACTTCCTCAAGGCCAGTGGGCACCCCACACCTCTGGGGCCTTGCAGATCCCGCAGTGCAGTCCTGGTGGCCTGGCAGCAACACCCAGCCCAGCCCGTACAATATACACCACCAGAATCTGTACAACGACCTTTAACATCCAGGATGGACCTGACTTTCAAGACCGAGTTGTCAACAGCGAGACGCCAGTGGTTGTGGATTTCCATGCACAGTGAGTACTGGGGGTCAGCAGAAGACTGAGGTCTCGTTTGTTCAGATACACGACTGCCTTTTCCAGTACCATGCTCAATGCATTTCATACAAAGACAGATAAAATGTAGTCCTTGCTTTCAAGGAGTGTGCAGTCTGATAGGAGACAGACTAGTAAACACCTTAAAGCTCACTTCAATTAGTGTTGTGACAGATTTAAGTTCTGAATCTTACTGTCTGAATATCTCAGAGTCATCTCAGCCTAGACCAAAGCAGGAAAAATAGGACAAGAACATCATCTAGACTTTGGTGTCTACCAGTTCCTAGCCCAGCAGAGACTTGATTTTATTTTTACATCTGGTCACCAAAACTGTGGAAAGAGCTAGCAAAAAGTTATCAGTGACCCTGCGATGGTGCCTGAGCATGCAGGGATAGACAGGTGTTTCTTTTCCGTGCTATATGAATTTTAGGGATGGTTAAATAAATGCCTGTGGCCTTGATTTTTAGCCTGGCCTTCTTTCTTCATTTACAGACCTTGAAGCTTGCCTTGATGGCTGCCTACAAAAAAGTTGGACAAACTCCTCAGAATGAGTTACCCTGAGGGGAGCCAGTGTAGCCTGAGCTAGAAGCTGGAAGGCGTCCTGGGCAAATCTGTGACAGATTTCTTTTGCTCTGTTTCCGGTTCTTTCCTTGACTCATGATGGTGCCTTGGGCAGACCATTTGATATCCTGGTGCCTCCCTTTCTTCACTTATAATAGGAGATAAGGTCTTGTAGACTGGGCTTTTCAGTCTTGTGAGTTATTAATTGAAATCTCTACATGGAAAGGATTTTTAAAAAGTGGTTGGCAGCCAGGGGTTAGTGGAAGACATTGCTGTGCTATACTCCTCATATGGTGAGTGCTCTAGAGAGGGCTTCAGAAACAAATGATCCATGGGGTGATGGCTCAGTTTCTTCTCCATCAAGGAAGAAGGCTCTAAGTTTGTTCATTCAATGCCAGGCTCTGTGCTTGGTGCCACATACATAGAGATGACAGCAAAGTGCTGTCCTCAAAGAGCTCACCACTGGGAAGGGACTGCCTGTGTACAGGGCAGTGACAGCTGATAGCGCAGCAGCTGTGGAATCACAGGGTGCCCTGGGCTGAAAGTTTGGAGCACTGCCTTGGGTCGCAGTCTCAGCTGTGCTTCTTACAAGCTCTGTGATCTTGGGCAAGTTTCTTAACTTATATGGGCCTCAGTTTCTTAGGAGGATGCTTTTTCTTCCTTTGCAGTGTTGAGGATCCTGTGCAGTAAGAGCTGGGAAGGTGTCAGCACAGTGACTGGCCTGTTGTTGATACTCCCTAGCTACTGGTTTCCCTCCCTTTAGTTCCAAGACCACATGGCATTGGAAGTAACTCTTCCAATAGTTCACAGAGCATGTTTATCCACATTGCCTGTATTGATTTCTTATAACAACTTTGAAGGGCACAGTCTCTGTTTTTCCAGTGAGGACACTGAGGCTCCAGAACATTCAGCTGATTACTGAGAAGCTTCTCTTTGACCTCAAACTTTGTAACGTCAGATCCCATATTCTTCTATATGACAGTGTATTTCTTTAATATATATTGGAATAAGTAAAACTACCTCTATAACAGTCTCAGGAAAATTTCCCAATTGCAGAGTCTCCTGGCATCACCAATTGGCATGTGAACATTACAGGTATATATTCAAACACCATAAACAGAGCCAATAAGGGCAAGAGGTCCCTCAGAAAGATGTGGCTTGGAAGATTCTGGGGAAACAGTAGATCTGAGTGGTGAGGGCCCTTGTGACAGACTGGATGCTTCCTTTCTCCCCTTCCAAGGTGGTGTGGCCCCTGCAAGATCCTGGGGCCAAGGTTAGAGAAGATGGTGGCCAAGCAGCATGGGAAGGTGGTGATGGCCAAGGTGGATATTGACGACCACACAGATCTCGCCATCGAGTATGAGGTATGGATTGGCAGGGGGCTGCTGCAGCGCTGCTGGTACGAGGGTGTCGTGGGGGTTGCAGAGTTGTCATGGGGAGTCACAGGGCAGCTATTTGGACTGATGTCGTGGGTTTTTCTAGCACTCTCAGGAGCTCAGAGCACTTTGCAGATGTGAGTCCATTGATCTTCTGAGCCACTTGTCTCTTCTTCACCAGCTTCAGGAAGTGGAATGTATGGCCCAAAGCACCAGTTAGTTCTCTGATGCGTTCTTCCTTCCTTCATTCATCAGCCAGCAGTTGTTGGTATGCCCTGCAGTGGGTCAGGCCTTCCTGGTTCTGACGAGAAGGAGATGGGCTCCTGGTCCCCAAGCAGCTCATGGTCTAGCTGGAGAGAACACCAGGTAGACAGGGACTTTCATCGTAGGGTGAGAAGTGCTGTGAGAGGAAAGGCACAGGAAGAAGGGACAGTTCCTGGGAGGGAGTGGGAGGGAGTTTTCACCTGAGAGAGACCCTCTGAGCTGAGCAGGGCAGAAGAAAGGGCTGAGGAAACAGCACACACGTGCCGCAGCCTCACGTGGTTGGTCTGTGCTTTCGTTTGGCAGATACTTATTGAGAGTCCCTTAAATGCCAGCCACTCTTACTTGGTGCTGAGGGTACACCAGTGAACAGAACTGACGAAATCCCTGTCTGTAGAGCCTCCGTTCCAGTATCTTAGGTCAAGGGTTGGCAAACCTTTACTCTGAAGGATCAGGTGGTGAACGCGTGAGGCTTCGGGGCATTGCTCTCTGCTGCAGCTCCTCAGCTCCGCCATTGCAGTACCATAGCAGGCGCTTGTAAATGAATGGGTGCGGCTGCTCCAGTGTGGCTTTATTTACAGAGACCAACAGGGTTTGACCTGTGGGCTGTACTTTGCTAACCCCTGTTGTAGATAGTGACAATTGCTGTGGGAAAAATAAATCAGGCACAGGGGGTGCGAGTGCTGGGCAGGGGGGAAGGGAGGGTTTCTCTTTGTAAAGGGTAGGCCAGGGAATGCCTCGCTGAGAAGCTGACCTGTGCACAAAGGCAGAGCGACCCAGGCAGAGGGAACATTAGAAGCAGAGGCCCCCAACCGGGGATGGGCCCAGTGTCTGGGGCAGAGTGAGGGCAGGAGGAGGGATAGCAGGAGGCGTGGGGGCCTCACCTGGGCCTGGAGACCCTTGGGGCTGGATGGCCAGAGTAAAGGGTGAGCAGGAAGTGGGGGGACAGGCAGCTGTGCAAGCAGGCTGTGGCCTAACTGGGAATGGGGCTTTGGGTGGCTATGCTAAGGGTGGTGGTATTCAGGAGCCGAGGTTGTACCCTGGTCCCTGGGACCTATCTGACTCATAGGCACATCTGGTTTGACCGTCAAAGTATTATTTAAACAAACAAACAAACAAACAAAAACTAACCAGGTGTCAATATTTAAAACTCAGACGATTTCACGTGAAAATCCAGATTTCTGGTTCCCTTGAGATACCTGTATCTGGGCAGAATGGGCCTTCACCGTCACCCACACTTCCCACTTCCAGGAACCACGTGGCTGGAGGCTAGGGGCACACAGACCCCAGCTCCCCGCCCCAGCCCTCTTCACTAATCATATTGCCTTACCTGGGTGGTGGGGACCAGTCAGATTGCAAGCGCAGGTGTGAGGTGATCACATATGAGTTTTGGAAAGTGGCTTCTGGCAGCAGTGAGATGGAGAGGTCTGAGGAGGGTCAAGGTTGGAGGGAGGAAACTAGCTAGGAGGTCGTTACAAGCCTGAGGGCCAGAGTGGTGGAAGAGCCAGGACTTGGTCTGCCACAAGCTGAGAAATCCCAGCGGTTTCTGTGAAAGGCAGTTCCAGCTCACATGCTCAGGAAGTCCCCATGGCACGTGGCTTCAGCTGGATTCAGGGGCTCAGGCATTGTCTTCAGGAATCTGTTTCCGCCTCCCAGCTCCTCTCTATGTTAGCTTCATTCTCAGGCTCTCACCAAGTGGTGGCTGAGACAGTTCCCATCAGCAACCCCTGCTGAAAGCCAGGCCTCGTTTGTCATCAGAGTTTGGAAGTCCAGGCCTAACTCTCGGTAGATCACCTCAAGTAAAGACACCCGTCCTGCAGCCAGTCACAGTGGCAGGAACGGGGTAGGGGATGAGAAGGGCTGGCTACCCCTTGAGCTGGAGAGGGAAGATGATCGAAAGGGAAGTCGGGGTGCTCTTACCAGAAGCAGGGGAAATACAAGCTGGGCAGGCAGAGCTGCCATAAGACGATTGCAAGTGACTGGGGCCCACTGCCGAGGGCTTAGGGGAGGGGCGAGTCACTGTTCTCTCAGAAGCTCTCCTACCGCTCACTCAGGTAAGCAGGGACTTGTTGGACCTTGTAGACACCCCTAGCCTTGCCCTGGTTGTCCCCCACTCGCCAGGGGCTCACAGCAGCTTTGGGAGTGAGGTGTGACCTTCCAGGGGGAGCTTAGGACTGGCATTCCCAGGGCATCCCTCAGAGGCACAGGCAGGCATCCTTCTGGCATGGCCTCACACCGTGGCTTCAGCCTCAGCAAGTGCCATTTTTCAGCAGACACAATCATGTGCTGGGAACCACGGTCACTGGTAGGGGCATAAAGAGTAAACCGGGTCCTGCCAGTATTGGTCACACTGGTGATGGGGACTCCCAGGACCGTCCCCACCTACCCTGATCCTGTGGTTAAGCCTGGAAGTGAGGCCGGGGCGCCTCTTAGAGGATCTGCTCTACTTCCTCCCTCGGATCACGGTCCGGGAGCACGTGCCGCACACAAAGACCACCAGGCGGCTGGACCTCAGCCTCCTTGTTTAGCCAGGCCCTGGCTGGTGTCATTGCACAGCTTGGGAAGCTCTTCCTGACTGCAGCCCACCCCCATCCTGCCTTCACACCTGTTCTTTTTGAAGAAGAGTCCGAGGAAGAAGTTTCAGCTACGAGCTCTGTAGTATCTCCTGAGGCAGCTTCCTCCAAGGCCTCCAGTCCTTTTCCCAATGCTGAGTGAACTGGAAGAAGTTGCTCTCCGTTGTAGTGGAATTTCAGCAGTTCCCCGGCCTCTCCCTCCCCTGGCCCCTCACTGTTTTAATCCCACTCGAGAATTTCACTGTTACCCAAGGGAGGGGGAAAGGAAGGCCCCAGAGGGCCTTGGAATGTGTGTCCCATCCTTTCCTTGGGGTTCAGTGCCACAGCCCCTTGGCTTCCCACGGATGGCTTGCCCCCTGCAATGGAGCAGAGGCGAGGGAAAAGGGGATTGGGTAGGGGCCCCTGATCCTTCATACTTTCCTCAGAAGCTTAGTCTTCTGACCTCACACTTGGAGCCTTTAGCCTTTTACTTTTTCGTATTATGGAAGAAGTGAGTACTCTTTACAAAGCATTTGAAAACACAGCCAAGCAACAGGAAGGGGGAAAATTAGCTGTAACCCATCATCTAAACACAACACCTCTCACCATTCAGAGTCACTCTCTGGAGTCTTTTATTTGTATGTTTTGTTTTTAACATTCTGTATGACCTCGGCTACAACTGTATAAGTAAATTTTTATACTCTTTTAAAAAATATAGCTCATGACGTTTTTCACTACATAGTCTTTCTAAACAATACATAATAGTTCATAATTGGAAGGTGCAGTACTTTAAGCATCCCCGTGTCTCTCTCTTGAAAACATTCTAACTCAGTGCTTCTCAGGCATGAATGTGTATCCATATGACCTAGGAGATTGTTAGAAAGCAGATTACAATTCAGTAGGTCCAGGAGGGGCCCCAGATTCTGCATTTCTAACAAGCCCCCAGGTGATGGTGATGCTGGTGGTTCCTCACCAAACTTTGAGACACAAAAAGTCCTAAAGCCCCAGGCTGGCCTTCTGGGGGAGAGGCTGCTCCTTTAAAGCCCCTATGTCACCTGCCACAGTCAGCAGGGCTGCTACACGCCCCAGGTCGGGGGCGCCCAGAGGCCTGTGAGGGGACACCTGGTTTGACGTGAGGCTCTCACTACAGGGTGATGCCAGTTTCTCCCTTCCATGGGGTGCCCTGAGTGAAGAGGGATGAATAGTGTCTGTGGGTCATTTTTATTTTTTCACTAATAGCTTGTCCAAGAACCCTCTCGTATCCAAAAGTTTTCACAAAACACTTGGCATTTCTTGATTTCTCATTTGAAGCATGAAATAAATCTTTTTTTTTTTTTTTTTGAGGTTCCCGGGGCCGGGGATTGAGCCCAGGACCTCTTAAGTGGGAAGCCTGCACTTAACCACTGAGTCACAGCGGCTCCCCCGAGTTGGTTTTTTCATTCGTTTGTTTTTGGGAAGCACTGAGAACCAAACCTGGGACCTCCCATGTGGGAGGCAGGCCCTCAACTGCTTGAGCCACATCCATTCATCCGCTTCTGTGAAATCCTTTTTATGCTTCCCTCCATATTCTTCCTTATCCCACTGGGACTCAGTATATTTCTCCGATTCCATGCTCTTGGTCAGAGGCACAGCACAATTTTATGTCATGGGCAGCACGGCCAAACAAATCCCAGCTCTACCACTTGGTACAGCCAGTGGCCTTTGAGCCCCAGTCTTTCATGTGTAGGTGAGAATTTATACAATGGCAGATGCCAATCCTCAGTGTCACACCTGGCACTGAAGGGGCACCCAGCGTGTGGCAGCGGTGACAGTGACTCTTTTTCTTTGCTTTAGCTCTGCAGTTAGCTGTGGAAGAGATGCCAGCTCCTGCAGCACCTGGTGCTGTGGTCCTTAACAGAGTTCACAAATGGAAACTGGGGACAACAGAGGAGAGGACTTGGCAGGGACACTGAGCTCAGTGGCATTGTGGGTGGGCCAAGGGTAAGTGGGAAGAGACCCTTGTGCACACACCTGCCCCGAGTTCTTGCTGCCTTTCATCAAGGATAGGCAGCTCCAGGTGGCCTCACAGAGCAGGTGGAATTGCAGCATACCTTAGCACATCTTTTCTCCAGCCACTTGGTTCCCTTTTGTGCAGACACATAGGCAGTGTCCTGTCCAAATTGAGAAAGAAGCTGAATTCTGGCTCCTCTCTTAGGCTTATATCGCCATTCTACAAGAATGTGCCGAGGATCTATGCACTTCCAATTAAGGGAAAAGGAAGCACCTGCCCCTTCTTATTTTGTGAGCCAAACTCAGGATGAGCAAAGCCACATCCTCCTCCTTGGGGGTGAAGGCAGTGCAGTCACAGCCCAAGTATCTCAGCAATGCCCTGGAGAATCCAGCTTCCTGCAGGCCCCTGGCTCTTTGTACATTTTAAGCTCAAACTTATCAGTAACAACTAGACCTTAGTTGTCGTGTAGACACATGCGCAGCATGCCTTCTGTATATCTGATGAGGTCATCTTGTCCAAGTATGTGCAGAAATGTACCTAAATGAGTTCATGACGGCACTTTTTCTAAAGAAAACTGAGTCATATGTTTGTCCCCACCTTGGTGAGCTTAGAGTCCTGCTAAGAGAAGTACATGTGAAAAAATTAGACCACTTCTTATTTAATGACATTAAGTTTTTATTTTAATTAAAGAAACCGGACAGGATGGTATCCAGTAAGTGCTAAATTGGTACAGCTAATATTGAGTTTTGTGTCCCAGTTGAGATTGCCAGATTTGAGGCACAGGAGCTACATCCACAGCCCCACTAGAGGGCGCAAAAGAACAAAATAACGTGAAGGCCCAGGTGGGCGTGGAGTGTCCTGGAGACAGGGCGGGGCCTGCGCTGGGCCCTTGGTATTTTGTGCCGCCAACCTCGCCAGGTCCAGAAGGACAAGGAGAGGAGCCAGCGGTGGACCAGGGAGCATGTGCGTTCAGCCCAGTGTCGGACAGGCTGCTGGGCACACGCTCTCTGGGAAGCTGGTTAGCTGTCACCCGCGCCAGCCCCAGGTAGTCCTGGAAGGGGCCTGAAGGCACTAGCCAGGATGACTGTGTCCTCTTCCCTGCTCTGTGTCCCCAGAGGCCCAGAGGAGCTGGCATCCACCCCGGAAGCTGATCTGGAATGTCTCTTTCCTTCTGTAACTAAGGCGTGCGCAGCTGGAACATTCGAAGTCTGAGGTTGGGGTTTGCACGGGACTTGCAGGCAGGACAGCCTTTGGGTCTGTGGAGACCTGGTGTGGCGGTGTAAACCGCTGTTGTGACTTTGTAGTTAGCTTGTGTTTCAGAGAAGTCTGTGGTTTATCATATTCTGTTTACAGTTCTTTCAGATGCCCAGGAAGGCCAGGCAGGGACCTAGGCAGAAAGTCGGAGCTGCTGGTGTGGGTGGTGGGCCTCGTTTACATGCCTTCTAAATTATATGGTTCTCTTGGGGACTTTCAAGCAAATGCTTCATAGATGAGGAACTTGCCTCCAACCCCCGGATAAACAGATGAATGTATAGATCATGTGTGTGGAGCCCCTCCTCCCCCACTCTCCAGTATGAGTCAGGGAATTTCTGGATCCTGTTAACCATTCATAGCAGTGAGTTAGAGCGGCTCCTGGGGCCTGTGTCAGACTTTGCCACCTCCCCCTCTGTAGCTACCCCTTGAGTGTCCCTGGGGCCCGGGGCTGGGCTCTGACACTTACTGGCAGCCTTGCCCGGTGCAGGCGCTGTGCTGCGACACCCAGGCACTGTTTCAGACAGTCCTTATTCGCTGAGGGGACTGAGACTTTGAGTAATGCAGGGGCTTGCCTGAGACCTCCTGGCGGGGAGAAGCAGGGTGGTCTCAGCTGGCTGCACAGCCTGAGCTGGTCCCCGTCAGCGTCACATAAACATCTTTAAGCCCCATCTTAAGCCCTCAAGGTGGACCTTGTTGTCCCCATTTTACAGAAGAGACCCCTAAGGCCCAGAAAGGTGCTGTGACCTGGCAAGGCCTCCCAGCCAGCGAGGGACAAAGCCAGGATTCAGACTCTCCCATGTGCCCTGGTCCCTCCCCGGAGCCCCTCAGCTCCTCCCTGCCCCCAGCCCCGGCCTGCAGCTGCGTGGGTTATTTTCATCTCTCCTGTCATTCCAGCCAAACCACTGGGCCAGTGAGTCAGTCGTGTGGTTGTGGGAGGAAGGGAGCGCTAGGCACCCAGAATGGAAGCAGCTTCTCCAGTGGGGAAACCCTGGGCCCTGCAGTCCCTCTGCACCACGGGAAGGCCACTTCCCTCGGCCCCACCTGTGGCTTCAGGCAGGCACTGCCCTGGACAGGCCACCAGCCTCTGCTCAAGGGTGTGGGAACAACAGTTGAGAAGAGTTCTCCTTCAGGCAGCTTTGCCTCCCTTGCCCCCTCCTCCCAGGTGTCTGCTGTGCCCACTGTGCTGGCCATCAAGAATGGAGACGTGGTGGACAAGTTTGTGGGCATCAAGGATGAGGACCAGCTGGAGGCCTTCCTGAAGAAGCTGATCGGCTGACAAGCAGGGAGGCGTCCCGGCTGCCCTTGCCTGCTTGAGCCCCCGTGGTCCTGGGGAGGGGCCCCGATAGAGCATAGCCCATCAGTAGCGGCCTTTCCGCCTCCTCCCTTCTGCCTGTCCCCTGCAGGCCCATGCTCTGGGGACCAGGCCTCCAGCATAGGAGCTGGAAATGCTTCCGAGCCAGCCACCTGCCCAGTGTGGCTGTCGGGAATGATGCTGCTGCCGATTTGGGGCTATCTGCCCCCCACACACACTTTCTTTTGTCTGCTCCCCTCAGCGCTGGCACTGCTCCCAGGAGGCTTGGGCAGCCCTGCCTGGTGGCTGAGGCCAGGCTGCTGTGTGACCCTCGGGGCTCTAGTGCCTGGTCCTCAACTTGGCCCCTTCTCATCTGAACCCCGGTGCCTGGCTCGTCTTCCTCCTGCATTTTTCTTTCCTGCTGCTGTTTTGTAAAAGGAAAAAGAAGGAGAAAAAGAACAAGCAAGTGAGAGTAATGCATAATTCTCTCGTTTTGTAGGTCGGTAATAAAGAGAACTTTATGATCCCTTCTACCTCCTGCCGTGAAGACCAGACCCTGGGCACCACACTAAAATTACCCCGTAACCACCCCCTACAAGCCACCTCCCTTCTTCCCTCCCTGCTCCTCCCAGGCACAAGGGCAGAGAGCAGGCGCGCTGGGGGGACCCTGCAGAACCTTGACTCTGGAAGGCTCTGAACACCACCTTCCCTCACCAGTAGCTGGCCCTTTGGTTCTCTGAGCAGGAGACTTAACTGTGAACAAATCAGTCCAATAAAACTAGGGTTTGCACCGTCGACAGCTTCCCCTGTATCTGGGCTAGGAGAGTAAAATGACCCTTCCCTGGGCTGGTGTGCTGTCCCTCTTTCCTCCTCTGCCTCTTCCACCACCCTCTTCACCTTAACCAGCCCTTCCTGTTACTAAGACTGCTGTCCTGGGGACCCCTCCCTCCCATCCATGATCCTCGTGCCCTTGCAAGACACAACAGGGTTGTCCCCATTATCCAGATGTTGCCCCTGAAGCCTGGGCCCTTTCGACTGGTCCTTCGGGAGCTTCCTTTTCATTACCTGGCTCCTGGCCTCGCCCCTGAAGGGGCCTGGCTGTCCTTCCTGTGTATGCCCGTGGGGACCCCTTCTCATTCCCTGCTCCTCTTGGCCCGTGGGAGACTGGACCAGGTAAACCAGGCTCATGAGCCAAGAAAGCCTTCCCCTGCCTCCCTCCCAGGGCCTAGCTGCCAGCTTCCTGGGAGCCTTGGATGCTCAACAGCAGGGCCGTTGTGGTACCCTTCCCTCCGGCCCTAGGGAGGCTGTGTCCACAGGTATGTGCATTCTCAGCGGCTCACCTTGTTCCTATAGGAACTGCCCGAGTTACCTGGGGTCTTTGAGGGGTCTTCCCAAGGACTGCCTGGGGTGGCCCCTGTGAGTGCTGGAGAGTGGGGTTGGCTCAGAAGTGGAGGTCTGTGGCCTCTAAAGACCACAGGTCCAAGCTCTGCTAGAGGCACATGGAGGGGAAACCAGGCATTGGCAGAGAAAGGAGCTCATCCGGTAAGCATTCTCCAGAGGCCCAGAGCCAGGAGGAAAGCGGGCATCTGGGCCCAGGCACTTCTCAGCACCTTCCCACGGCCCAGCAGCCCACATCATCGTTACACATGAGAGCAGCTCAGGTGAAGTAGCTGGTCCAAGGTCACCACGTCCATTAGCAGCTGGGCTGGGATTCGAGGCCAGGCAACCTGGCCCTGCTCCAAGCACCCCCCTCGCCACCCCACTGTCATCCTAGAAAATGCAGTGTGGAGGATCTTGCAATGAGCCGACAAAGCAGGTGGTGTCAGCTCATTTTACACATGAGGAACCTGATGCAGAGGTTGAGAAACTCAGAAATGCACAGTTAGGAAGAGGTGGGGCCAGGAGGCAAAGCCAGGGCACCCAGGCTCTTCCCACTGTATTCTACTGCCACTCCTTAAAAGGCACCTTTTGCCAAGCACTTTGTACGCACATTACCTCACTTAATTCCTCTCTTGTGAGGTAAGTATTCTTTCCATAGTATGAGTGAAAAAACCAGTTCAAAGAAATCGACTCGCCCAAGGTCATGTCTACAAAGTGGCAGTGCCAAATTCAAACCCAGGTGGGAGTCTGCCCTCTCTGGCCAGTTAAGTGGGGAGAAGGGCTGGGAAGGCCTTGGTGGCCGGGGGCAGGCCTGGCCCGAGTACCTCTCCTTAAAAGGTGTGCTGTGGTCGTGAGGTGTGTTTGTGGCTGTGCCCAAGTTGGCAGCTCTGCCCATGAGGCCTGTCACGGCTGTGAGTCATTGGCTATGAGCTCAAACCCTCAGGGTGAGCCTGTTTGACTAATTCCATGGTGCTGACCTCACTAGGAACGCTGCTGGCTCTGCATCTTTGGCAGCCACTGGCACCCTCTGGGTGCCTTGGTGGGCGCTTGGCCTGTGAGAGAGGGCTCAGCCATGTGGTGCCCCAGCCCCTGCTGGAAGTCTGGCTACCAGGCTCCCTTCCAGTCCAGAGATGGTCCCTGCTTTCAAACAGGAGGCACTCAGGCAGGGACGGAAGCTAGAGTTTGTTGAGCCGGCTCCTTCACATGTGTCCTCTCGTGCAATCCTCGCCACTGCTCTGCCAGGCAGGAATTCACTCCACTTTACAGATGAGACTGAGCACAGAGCAGCCACGTGGGTTCCTTCCAAACACCCAGAAGATGAAGCAGAAACTGGCCCCTGAGAGGCTTATGCTCTCAAGATACCAAGGAACGGGCTGAGGGTCCTCGGAGCATGGGGGGCCCTCAGTTCTCCCTCATGAGGGCTGGAGGCCTGGGGAGGACTGGCTTGCCCGGGTCATGGTGTGGCAGGCCAGAACTTGAATCCGAGTGCTTGGGCCTGAGCCCAGTGCTCTGTCCACTACCCTAAAATGAAAATGAGTCACAGCTTTTTCTTCCCTCAGCTTCAGGAAAGGTGAGGGAGGGGGCAGCTGTGACTCCCGGGAGGGCAGACTCTGGGGCCGCGACCTGTCAGGTCAAGAGGATATTGCTGGTGGTGGCTGCCAGTGCCCTTCCCAGCAGTCCCTACCCTGAGCAAGGGGCTCACAGCCAGCTTGGTCCCCACCCCAGCCGCCTGCCCAGCTTCTCTGGAAAGTCAAGGTAGTTCTAAACAAGCTGCCGGAAATCCCTAATGCGCGGACCCTGTCCTGGGAAGGGCCTGGAGAACAATGTTGGGGCCGTGTCCAGGCAGGCAGGATGCTGTGGGCCAGGCAAGGCTTCCAGGCATGCTGCCACCGTTCCCCTCTGCTGCCTGGAACTCCAGCCACAGGCGCCACCCTGGACGTGGTCCCCAGGGCTGGGTTCTAGGGCTCTGCAGAAAACATGGGCCCCTGGTTGTTCCAAGGAGCCTCACCACCTCCTGACAGCCTTTCGGAAGCTGGACACCACCTTCGGCCACTCCGCAGTGTGTCATAGGACAGGAAGAATTAAATTTGCATTTAAATCCTGATTTGGCCACCTACTGGTCGTGTGACCTTATGCAAGTGGCTTCATCTTTCTGAGGCTCAGTTTTCTCACCTGTAAAATGGGGGCAATGATGAGGGCTAATGCTTGCTGAGTGCATGTTACAAGCATCATCTCACTGAGCCGTCATAACTCAGAGAGGTAGGGACTCAACCCCATTTTGCAGATAAGGGAGCTGAGGCCCAGAGCACTTAAGTAACTTGGCATTACTAGGTGTCTTGAGTTTGAATTTGAACTCAGATGTGGTGGATTCCAGAGTCTCTTAGCTATACTGCTTTCCCTTTTAGCCAAAGCTTTTCACCATTTTAAGCCTCAATTGTACCATTTTCAAATTGGGGCGAATACCAATCCTACCGAATGAGATCATCCCCGGATTAAATGGCTCTGCACCTCAGAAGCACCCTGGCAGCCAGTGGGAGCTCAAGAAGCATTAGTGGCTTAGCTTTTCCCCTTCCCCTAGTTGCTCCCACCCCAACCCGCCTCTAAGCCACTCCTTAAACAGGAAACACCGGCTTCCTGAGATAAGGACACCCCGCCATGGGGGTCCCACCGCGGTGCCAGGCTGTGGGGCTGACCCTGGGCCCTGGGTCCTGGCCCTGACTCCTGCCACCGCCGCCCCCTGGCCTAAGAGCTGGCTCTCTGGTGCCTGTGGCTCAGGCACAGGCGACCACCCGGAGCGTGGAGTGACCTGGGCCTGGGAGAAGGCCCCTGGGAGTCTCTCTGTCTGGCCCTCTGTCCCCCATGCCTCTCAGCCACTTTGCCTGCGTCTCGTTCATGCCTCTGTGCCCGCCTGCCACAAGCCATTGCGGAAGAGAGCACCTCTTGGGAGCTAGGGTGCCCTTGCTCCACAGCTGCTAGTGATTCACTGGGGCTGAGCCGGTTCCCCACCTTTGACCAGCCTAAGGTGACCAGAGGCAAGTAGCGTCTGTCTCTGGTCTGCTGCTTTCCTCAACCCCCCAGCAAGGAGGCAATCCCGAGTTGATCCCTCCATGTCTCATGCTGCCAGACGCTTCGCTCGTATTTTCTCTCATCCTCCTAACACCCACCTGAGGTAGAGATCGTTGCTCCCATTTCACAGATGAGGAAACTAGGCCCAGAGAGAGAGAGAGGGAGATGGTGTAAAATGCCTAAGGCCACACCCTGGGAAATGGGACAGTGAGACGTGAGTGGGCCTGAGGTGGCTGGGCCTCATCCCCACCCCCTCCTCCACCACACCATTGACCCCCAGGAGGGTCAAAGGGATCCCTTTTCTCACACCACAAGTGGGGAGTTTGCTCGGGGTCTACACCTTAAGTCCAGAATTTTCTCTCTAGTCTACACCAGGCAACCTCCTGCCCTAACCTCAGCCTCGCAAGCATCTGTGTCTCCGGGCCTGGCCAGGGCTAGTAATAAGGAATTCAAAGCAGAGTAGGACACAGCCTCTGCCCTCCAGGAGCTCACAGTAACCACATCCTTACAATCTGAGGCAGAAAAGCTACAGTAGAAACAAGTAACACTTGCCATGACCATAATGAAATACAGAATGATTTGGAAGCCCCACAGAGGAGAAAATCTGCAAGAGCTGTTGAGTAAATCATGGGAAGGAAGCAGCACTGGAGAAGGGCTTTGATGAATCCCAGTTAGCCAGAGAGGCAAGCAGTGGGAAGAGCATTCCATTCCAGGAGGAGGGAACAGGGTGTGCAAAGGCACAGAGGTGGGAAGTGCGGTTCTGTTCTTGGAGGGAGGAGGGAGGTGGGGTGCAGGCCGCTGTCTGGGGCCCTGCTGAGGTACGTGGAGTCACCCAGCCCTGCATCCAGTCCTGGCCCTCCCCTCGCCAGCCAAGCCTCTGAAAAGGGAGAGCAGTGTCCTGGTGAGAGGACACCAGGTAATAAACGCATTTGTGCAAAGTGCTCTTCCGTGGTAAACGCCTGCACTGGTCTCCTAGGGCTGCTGCAACAAACGACCACACACTCGGCGGCTTAACACATAGGAAAGGGATTCGCTCACACATCTGGAGGCCAGGAATCTAAAGTCAAGGTGTCGTCTGAGGCCTCGGGGAAGACTTTTTTGGGAGCAGATACGGCTCAAGCCGTTGAGCGCCTGTTTTCCGATTACAAGGTCCCGGGTTAAATCCCCAGCCCTGGTACCGCAAAGAAAAAAGTCTTTCCTTGCCTCTTCCTGGCTTCTGGTGGCTCCCAGCAGTCCTGGGTGCTCCTGGGCTCATGGCTGCTTCACTCCAGTCGCTGCCTCTGTCTTCTCCCCGGTGTCTCTATAAGGACACCCTCATGGGATTTAGGGCCCAACCTAATCCAGTATGACCTCGTCTCCATTCTTGCTTCAGTTGCAGCTACAAAAGCCCTATTTCTGAATATGGCCGCCTTCTGAGATGCTAGGTGGACATGAATTTGGGGGAGACGTTATTCAACCTCCTATTGAAAATCTCCATCCCTATTGTGTGGTTGGCACGTTCCATGATTTCATAACAATGACCCACACTTACCCAGCGGGACCCGCCACTGTTCCAAACACTTCCCAGATATTGACTCGTGTAATGCTCATACAACCCTGTGACCGGTCTATTATCAGCCAGTTTATGGATGAGGAAACCGAGACACAGCGGGCTTTAGGTGATTGTCCCAGGAAGTGGGAAACCCAGAAACCCAGGTGGTCTGACCGGAGACCCTGCTCCTCTCATAGCAGCCCCTACTCCAAAGACCACCCACTTCCCAGACCAGAGGGGTCACCTTCCCCCCAATGTCGCATATTTAGGTATTACTCCATTATAAATGAAGTTAGAATGTACATATCTGGACATAGAGCTCATTTCTTGCTTTGGATTTTATAGAGGTGGGGTTCCCAAGGCAAAGGGAGCATTTTATTGTTCCTGAGAAGAGGAAAGGAGTGTCCGCAGGCTGAAACCGGAGCTGGGTCCCTCCTAAGCACCTGCACCTTCCTTGGGCTGGTTTACTTTGGGGGAGGGGAGGCTGCACAGCAGGAATGTCGTCCACTCCGCCCCACCTCCAGCCATCTTTGTGTCCTAAGTGCCTCTGCCTTTGAAAGTTCCAGGCCCCAGATTCTGGCATTTCTGAAACCCCCCAGTCCAGAACAACAGTTTGCAAAAGAATCCCTGGCAGTGCTTGTTGAAAATGCAGGTGCCTGGGCTCCACCTGAGAAACCCTGGGTCACTGGGTCTGGGATGGGACCTGGGAGAGTGCATTTTAAAAACCATGGTGATTCCAATGCGGGGAATCCCAGACTACACTTAGAGAAATCTCAGTTCCTAAGACTACAACCGGTAGCTGCTGGAGGTGTGAGAGTGCTTTTTGGTAGAAGCGTGGTGGCCGCAGACTTGGGCTGGGAGGAACCGCGCTGGAGGCAGGGGAGCCAAGCCGGAGCCATGGCCACTGAGTGGTAGTTGGACTGACCATCGCTGCTGCAGGATTTGCAGGCCGTTAAATTTTGCAAGCCATGAAGCATATGGAGCCTCAAGTAAAACAAGTTTTTCAAAGTCTCCCAAAATCTGCCTTCAGTGGTGGCTATTACAGAGGTGGGTTTGAGCCCAAAATGACAAAATGGGAGACAGCACTAATACTAGGTGTAAGCCCTACTGCCAATAAAGGGAAAATAAGTTCATTGACGAATTATGCTCTTATATCACCCAGACAAGGGAGGATCTCCTTATTTAGCAGCCAAAATCAGTGAAGCCAAAGATTTACTAGGCAGTCAAGCTAATAAATGAAGTAAATGTATGATGAATTTTAAGTTCATATAAATTTATGTATATGATTACCAACTTTTTGTTATAAAATGCTTCAAAGCTGTAATTTTTAAGGAAAAAAAAAGGCTACAGCTCTCAACCAAACCCATCCTATTGCACCTCATCCTTGAGCCCCAGCCCTTCGATGCCCCAACCTTTCCCACAGGGCCAGGCACAAAGGAGCACAGGAATCTGCAGAATGAATGAGTGGATGAACAAATGAATGAGGTGTGTGACCTTACCAGGCCCTGTGCTTGGGCCAAGTCCCCAATATAAAGGGCCCTCTCTCCTTACCAGGGAGGCCAGATCAGCCCCAGCTCCTCTGCCAGTGCCTTTCTCTCTCTCAGCCACTGTGTCCTTCCCCATGAAACAGGCATCTTAGTAGCTCCCATCTCCCAGGGGCCCCATGATGTTGCAGTAAGGGACATAAGTGCATCAATAAAAGACTCTAGGGAAGCGGCTGTGGCTCAATCAGTGGGGCTCCCGTTTACCATATGTGAGGCCCCGGGTTCGGTTCCCGGGGCCTCCTGGTGAGGGCAAGCCCGCCTGCACGGCGTGGTTAGCTGACCCAGCGAGCACAAGCAGCAAGGGGGGGGATAAATGAATAAATAAATAAAATCTTTAGAGGGAAAAAAAAAAAAAAAAAAGACTCTAGGAATGTCAGTCATTATTTTTCCAGTAGTGACTTCCCTTCCCTGGTAGGGCTATGGGCAGCAGGAAGGAAGCCCCCAAGTCTGGAGCAGGAGAGGGACATGAAAGCCCAGAGAGGGCAAGGGCATCACCTGGGGCCAACCAGCAAGCAAGAGGATCTGAGCTCCCACCACCAGTCCTAGGGTTGCTCTTGACAGAGGCTAATGGTGAGTATGGGGGAGAGACTCTTCCTGGAGGGAAGTCCCTAGACCCCAGGAAAGGCCCTCCGTTCAACGTCTGCACTCGCTTGCCCAGCTGGGTCCTCCGGGCCACCCACGATACTTCAAGATGGCTGCAGGTAGGGGGCTGAGTATCCCATGGGCACGGGTGTTTGCTCAGCATGTGGCCCTGACTGCTGAGCCATGGATAGGCCAGCTTCGAGGCTACAGCTCTCAGGCCACAAGAGCAGGAGCCTCCTCCTCAACAAGGGCCAAGGGGGGAGGCACCGCTGGGCCAGGCCCAGGCCCTCCCTGCCCTGGCTCCGGGCCCCATGGGTTGTGGGGAACTGGCAGAGAGGTCGCGTCCCTGGACAGTAGCCCAGGAGGGTGAGGTGGGCCGGCCAGGGCAGCCTGGGAAGATGCAGCTGTTGTTTGAGCCCCGGAGGCCCAGGCTCGTCCCTCACTGGTCCAGGCGTGCTTAACCTCTGCCACCTCCTCTGCAGCCGCTGCATTTCCCAGAACTCTGCTCACCCCAAGTCATGAACCTCGGGGCCGACAGGCCCTTAGAGACCAGCTCTAACTCCCTGGGTTTTCAGAGGAAACCCAGGCTGGGTCAGGGGAGGGGGTACTCCTCAGAAACCGGCTGAGGCCCCAAGTCTTCAGAGCCTGAGTTTCTCACTCTTCCCAGCTACCCATGAGCTAGCTGCTGGCGTGTCGGCGTGGCTGCGTCTTCTCAGAGGCCTGATGCAAGGGCAGCCTGTGGGTTTGTCCATGTGAATTTGAATTCCTAACTCCCAGGCCTGTGCTCTGCTAATGCTCTTGTGTCCCTGCAACCCCGCCCCAGCCCCATCCTGCTGAAGGTCTTTTTGGAGAGTGGGAGAGAGGGTTATCTGGGCTGAGAGCACTGTCCCGGTCAGGAAACTCAGTGGGACAGGTCCAGGGGAGGCCAGAGGCTGGGGATGAAGCCAAGGGGGGTCCTCAAGGACAAGGTTTGGTTGGATCTTGGCCAGGGTGACCAGCTGCCCTGCTTTCCCTGAGACATGGGGTCCTGGGACACAGGATTTTCAGGGCTACAACTGGGATGAATTGGTCACCCTAGCCTTGAGCTGCCATTCACCATGTAACCTGGGGTAAGGCAGTACATCTCTCCAAGCCTCAGAGGTCTATCTGCAACGTGGGCTCACTGTCTCTCCTGGGCCCCTCGTGGGGTTGTCCCGGAGATCCTGGGAGACAGACGGCAGAGGACAGCTGGAATGTGCTACATTCCGTTGTCCTGGTGGTGGACATAGTGGGGGACCTCCTCTTCTCCCCCACCCACAACATGAAGTTCAGTCCCTACTTTGTGCCACGCACTGGGTATACGCAGGTGGAGAAGGGCCAGCCCAGCCCTCAGCCCTCACAGCCACGTACATGGATAACTGGAGCACAGTAAGGTGAGTCTGTTCAACAAGAAATATTAAAAAAAAAAAAAAAACATGAAATATTTTATGAGCAATTACTTACTGTGTGCCAAGCACTGTCTTAAGCATTTTACAATTAACCTTAACTCACTGGACCCTCACAGTAACCCAGTGAGGTAGGGATTATCTTATCCCCATTTTGCAAGAAATGCAGGCTCAGAAAGGTTAAATAATCAGTAGGAAATCAGGATGAGGACACGAAGAGCTATGTTTTTGCAGGGTGAGTCCATGAGTATATGTGTTCAGGGGAAGGGCTTACAGGAGGGAGCAGAGGTACAAAGACTGGGAAGCATGGAACAGCATGATGCATCCAGGGAACTGCAACCTCATAAACAGCCTTGTGTGCTGAGCCAAGGTTGGAACTGTATCCAGTGGGTGAGTGGGAGGCTGGAGAGGGCTTTAGGAGTGGGTAGCAGAGGGGCAAGTGGGCAGATTTGGGGGTTAAAAGAAGGTGTGCTGAGGACAGCTTGGAGGGAGAAGACAGCGAGGCAGGGAAAGCAGTGGGCAGGCTCATGCCAGCCACTTAGGCTTAAAATCCTGTCCCACCAAGAAGGGTTCCATCAACCAAATACTTTTTTTTTTTTTTTTGAGGTTTTGGGGCCAGGGATTTAAACCAGGACTTCGTATGTGGAAACCTGGCACGCAATCATGGAGCTAAACTGGCTCCACAACCACTTTTTTAATAAAATATTTTTTATTTATTTCTCCTCCCACCCCCACCTATTGTTTTTGCGTTCGCTGTCTGCTCTCTGTGTCTGTTCTTGTGTGCGCATCTTCTATTTAGGAGGCACTGGGAACCTAACCCGGGACCTCCCGTGTGGGAGGGAGGCGCCCAGTGGCCTGAGCCACCTATGCTCTCAACCAAACACTGTTAATGCATCACTGGCTAATGTTTGGCCAGGTCCTGGGCTCCCGGAGACTTTCTTTGTGCCAGTTAGAAAAAGGCGCCACCCTGGGCAGACCAGGCCAGGAAGGCTCACCGTGAGGCGGCAAAGGCAGCTCCACTTTCGGCAGCTACCTCGTGGGGCCTCGCGGCCCGGTGGGGTGGCGGAAGTCACCAGCCCGGCCTGGGCAAGTCGAGCCCCCCCGAGGGACGGCCCAGCGCGGGCCGCGGCCTGGGGAGAGGCGCGGGGAGGGGACCCGGGGCGTCACTGGAGAGGCCCCACCCTCCAGGAGAAAGTCTTCCCCAGAGGCGGCCCCGCCCGCCGCGCCGTGCCTGCCCCTATAAGCACGTCCCCGGCCCCGGCCGCGCCCCCCAGCGCCTTCCTGCCGGGAAGCGCCGCCCCCTGCGAGTCTGCCCCGGGGCGCCCCGGCCCGCTGGGTGCGCCCGGCCCTCGGAGCGAGCCGGTCGGGGTTGGTCCGGGAAGGAGGAGCGGGGCGCTGGGCTGCCTGGAGCCCGGGGACAGCGGGAGCCCGAGGGGGGTTCTGCTCCTCCCGGCGGCCCCGCCACTCTTCCTGCTCAAGGTCACGGAAAGCCTGTGCAGGGCAGTGTAACCCCGCCTGGTTGGCAGGAAGGGCAGGCGGGGGAGCCTTGGGCAGGAGCCAGGAGCTGGGACTTTTAGAAGGATGTGGCTTTGCTTTGGGTGATGGGAGTTTCCAGAGAGTTGGCTTTCTGTGCAGTGACATAATACTCCGTTTTCTTAGTGGGAAGGGAAGAGCGCAGTCTGATGACCCCGCATATCCTCATCGAATGTTCACGTTTATATATAAATGTGTTTTTTGTTTTTTTTAGATTTTATTTATTTATTCATTTATCCCCCCCTTGCTGCTTGTGCTCGCTGGGTCAGCTAACCACACCGTGCGGGCAGGCTTGCCTTCACCAGGAGGCCCCGGGAACCGAACCTGGGGCCTCCCATATGGTAAACGGGAGCCCTACTGATTGAGCCACAGCAGCTTCCCATATAAATGTGTTTTTAAATAAGCTGATTAAAAGAAAAAAAAGAGAAGTACGTAGGGAGTCAGGGCAGAAGCCCGGAGCTGGCTGGCCCGATTGCGGGAGGCCCCGCGCGCCCGGGGCTCCGCCTAGCCCCTGCCTGGCGCTGCAGGAGGCGGCGCTGCTCCCCTTCCCACCCGCCCGGACCCGAGGCCGCCGAGCGGGGCCAGCCTCGAGGCGGCCACCCGCGGCCACACGCCTTCCTCGGCTCCAGAGCGGCCTGCAGACGTGAGTCTCGGTGCCCGCGTGCCCACGTGGCCCGCAGGCATCCTCCCCGCACACCGGAGCCGGAGGAATTTCTCAACCGTGGATCTGACTACCGGATTACTTTCCCTTTTCACCCAAGCCCCTCAGCCGGGCGCATATGTGCCCCCTGTGGTCTGGGCCCGCAGACCCCCCCCCAGCCCGGTCTCCCACCGCTTCCTCCCTAGACTTCGCTCTTAGGCCGTCCCGAATGGTGAGGATGACGGGGGAAGTGGTGCTGGGCAGTGATGCTGTAATAGCCGGGCAGGCATGGTCCATACCCGGGAGAGAAGTTTACAGTCTAGGGTGTGTGCAGGGTAAATAAGTGTAAACATTTACAAATGTAGTGTGTGCTGTAAGGGAACTACCAGGCACATTTTTCACTTCTGCATAAAAGCCCCCCAATCTGGGAGGCGGCTGTGGCTCAATCGGTGGGGCTCCCGTTTGCCATGTGGGAGGCCCTGGGTTCGGTTCCCGGGGCCTCCTGGTGGGGGCTGGCCCGCCCGCGCGGCGTGGTTGGCTGACCCGGCGAGCGCAGATGGGGGGATAGATGAATGAATAAATAAGATCTTTAAAAAAAAAAAAAAAAAAAAAAGAAAAGCCCCCCAATCTCCACTCGCCCTGCTTCAGCCCCTAGCCTGGTAAGCACCAGTTACCCTCTTAGACTCCTAGGAAATGTCCTCAGCTCCCTGGGGTCCCTGACCCCACCCAGGTGAACATCAATGGGCCCCCCAGCTCCTTGCACATGCTGTGATTGTGGCTCCTATCACTCAGTGGTTGCTCTGATTGGCCCAGTGACCCCCGCAGCTTGTGGGGTGCATGTCTCCTAGCAGGTACATAGCAACTGTTGGATGACTTAAAGCAGCAAAGCCTCTGCACCAGGACCCCCCCCCCCCAGGGCAGTTCAACCTTCCTTCCTTCTCTTCCTCCAGCCATTAAACCAGAGAGCACCAAGCTCCTCTGGCTACCAGGCCCTGCTGTGGGCTAAATGACTCACCAGGGGGTGCCAGCCGTGCTGCAGCAGGAATGAGACTGTGGGATGGCCGACAACGAGGGGGGCATCCTGCCTGGCTCCACTGGGGGACAACTGGCAAAGCAAGTGCCATTTGCGGGGGCCTCCTTGGCCGAGAGAAGCACACAGGTGTGAACCTGTGCAGCTGCTGGGGTGCGGCCCCCAGCTGGGTGAGGGCAGGGAGCGGAGGCCCTCAGGGTAAGGTGGGGCCGATGGGAAGGGCTGGGTGTGCCAGCTCACTTTCTCCTGCTGGTGAACCACGGGGCTGGACGCACCAGCTCAGGCAGTGGCTTTGCAAGATTTCTGACTGTGGCCAGGAGTGAGAAACACAGATTGCCTCACAACCTGGCACAACACACAAGATCAAAGCTGGCATTTCACAAGCCGATCTGCTCTTACTACTCGACTCTGATATTTCCTCTTCTATTTTATTATTATTGTTGTTATTAAGTTCTGATTGTGACTCACAATCTTCAAGATCCACCAGTGGTGTCAGGACCTGCAGTTTGAAAACCGCTGATCTGAGCATCCGATGACGCTTAAGTCTAAGTCTAGTGGCTGTGAGGTCCCTTCTGGTTAATAAAGAGCTTTAAGTTTTAGGGTCCCGGGAGGTGGCCTCTCACTCCACAGTTACTCTAATTTGCAAAGCAGCCTGGGGGGGGGGAGCAGGCCCAGCTTCCCTCCCCATTTAACCCCCCTTCTCCCAATCAGAAAAACCCCTGCTACAGGATTGGCTCCCAGGTGGTTTGAGAACCAAAGAAGAGGGGAGGGGAGCAGCCTCAGGATACTTCATCCCCACCCCGGCCCCTCTTCCCTTCCAGTTCTGAGAAGTCTCTGCCAGGCACCCAGTTCCCTTACAGGCTGGCTTGGATACCACCAGCCCTGGGAGTGGGGTGGAGTAAGGTGAGATGGGGAGAAGGGGGGGTTGAGACCCAGCTGGGTTCTGGCCTCTGTCCCATCACCACGGACCAGTCCTCCCTCCTGCATAGGGGTGACCTTGCCTGGGACAGCCAGCTTGCCCGCAGGCCTGGCATTTTGGCTTAGCAGGGGGTAGTTACAGAGGTCAGAGCCCCCCCTCCCAGCCTCTGTCCTAATTCTTCCATCTGGGGGTCTCTGAGGCCTCTGGGGAGATGGGGGGAACCCTGAAGTGGGGGTCCCAACTCATAGGTCTTAGCTCTTAGAGCACTGGAGTTAGAGAGGACCTTGGAAATAGAGTCCAATCTCCCCCATTTTTTAAAACAAATCAATTTTATTACTACATATTATTAAAGCATAAATCCATTCAAAGTATACAATCAATGGCATTTGGTACAATCACATAGCTGTGCATTCATCACTTCATCATTTCTAGAGATTTCTTTATTCTAGTAATAATAATAATAAAGAAAAACCAAACAAACAAAACTCATCACCTCTCAATCTCTCCCTGCCTCCCCTGCTGTACATAGCTGCTATTTTGTACCCACTCCCCTTTTCTTTATTGGAGCAATTGTAGGTTTACAGAAAAAGCCAGCAGATAGTACAAAGTTCCCATATACCCCTTTCTACACACAGTTTTCCCCAATATTAATATTTTGCATTAGTGTGATAAATTTGTTACAATTCATGAAACATTATGATTATGCTATTGACAATAGTCCATAGTTTTTGTTAGGGTTCGCTCTTCGTGTTATACGGTTCTACGGTTTGTTGTTGTTTTTAATTTTCATTCTGGTAACATATACAACTTAAAATTTTCCATTTCATCTCCTTTTATTTTTTTTTATTTTTTATTTTTTTATTTTACCGGGAGGTCCCGGGCATCGAACCCAGGTCCCTCCATATGGGAGACGGACACCCAACCAGTTGAGCCACATCCACCCCTATCTCCTTTTAATTAGACTACCATCACTACCATCCATTACCAAAACTTTTCCATCACTACCAAACAGAAACTGGGTGCCAATTATGCATTAACGCCCTGTTCCCCACCCCCACCTAGCCCCTGGTAGCCTATATTCTAGTGTCTGACTTTATGAATATGCATATTCTAATTATTTCATATAAGTGAGATGATACAATATTTGCCCTTTTGTGTCTGGCTTGTTTCATTCAACAAATCTTCAAGGTTCATCCATGTTGCAGCATGCATCAGGACTTCATTCCTTTTTACAGCTGAATAATATTCCATTATATGGATATACCACATTTTGTTTATTCATTCATCAGTTAAGGGACACTTGGTTTGCTTCCACCCTTTGGCAATTGTGAGTAAGGCTTCCCTGAACCTCAGTGTGCAAATATCCATTCAAGTCCCTTCTTTTAGTTGTTTTGGCCGACCCCTCCCCTCCCATTTATCAGTGTAGGAACTGAGGCCAAGCAAGGGGAAGTAACCCTGCAGGATCCACAGGGAGTTAGTCTGAGTGAGTACTGGAGACCCAGGTCGATTTTACCATGTTGTACAACTGCGGAAGGGGATGAAGGACTGGGAAGGGGGCGTGGAGAGATGCCCCTTTCTGGGGGAAGACGAACCATGTGCTTGCAAGGACCCCAGGCTGGGAGACTTGTGCTCTGGCTGTGCCCCTGCCACCCTCTTTCTCTGTGACTTGGGACCAGGTGAAGCTGAGCTGCTGGAGGAGTGACAGGGGAGGTGAAAACCTGTGGGAAATTGTTTTCTCCCAGGAAGCTGCTGCTTCCCCAGGGCCTCAGGATTAGCATGGTGGCTTCTAGTCCTTTCTTTCTGGAGACACTGGATACGGCCTGAAATCCAGGCAGAGGCACCCTGCCCCTGCCCTGCCCCTAGTGTTGTCCCAGCTCCTTGGGCCCTTGCCACCCGCTTTGTCTTCTTGGTTCACCTTTCTTTTCTGTGAGGGTGTCTAGTCTCCAGCTGGACCTCCAGCTTCTTGGGGCAGGAGTGATTCCTCTGTCTGCAGTCAGGGAATCTTACAGTGGGGGAGGAGCCCTGGTCCTCCTTAAGATCTGGGGCTCTGGATGGCAAGTGCCTGGGTTCAAACGCCAGCTCCCCTGCTTGCCTACTGGGTGGCCTTGAGGTAGCTTACTTAACCTCTCTGTGCCTCAGAGCCCTCGCCTGCGGATTGCGGTAATTATCGTCCCTGCAAAGAGTAAATGAAGGCATGGATGTTCTGCCTGTCAATGCTGCAGAAACGGTTATATTACTCTAGCTTTCCCCCACATGGGGCGAGCACCCCTGGAGAAGCAAGAAGTCACAGGTTGTGCCCGGAACTTGCTAAATGCTTTACACACACCATCCCAGGGGGACCCTCATGCTTTCATGGGGGCCCATGAGATGAATGTGCTTGTCACCTCCTTTCACAGACCAGGACACTGAAGCTCAGTGCATGATGGAAACTGCCCAGGTCACACACCCGGAAGGCAACGGAATCAAGCCCAGGTCTGCCCGGCTCCGGGGCTCTTGTCCTTCTCTGCCATTCCCCGACAGACTGGACGACACTCTGGCCAACGAACACCCAACCCCTCTTCTCTCCAGTCCTCAACTGAAAGAGGTTTTCTGGAAGTTGAACGGTTCTCGTTGCCGGTTCGTCCATCTCGTGAGACTATGTAGTATTGATTGGGGTTCTTTGCTTTCAAACACGGAGGAAACTCACTCTGAATAATTAAGCAGGAAAAAAAAAAAAAGAAAGGCATATAATTGACTTAGTTATTGGAATGGAGAAAGGGCTGGATGCCTGGGCCCCAGCCACACTCCCAGGGCATTTCTTTGCCCAGGCTAAGGGGCCACTGGCCCTGATCCTTGGTCCCGGGGTGTGGTATGGGGGGCTCCTTTCCAGTTTCAGGGTCTCCACAGTCTCAGAGTCACACCGACCTGGGTTCTGGGCCCAGCTCTGCCACTTTCTCTTCCGTGGCTGAGCTTGTGGACCACCTCTCCAGGACGTGGCCGTCAGATGCTGTAACTCCCTCAGTGTCTCTGATCAAGGTTCAAATTCCAAGAGTCGGGTTGTCCAGCTTGGGTCACAGGCCTGTCCTGGACGGGACAGGCAGTCTCCATGGCCTGGGATTGGCAGCCCCAACCCAGTCAAATGAATGGGGGAGGCGTGGGTCTCCAAAGGAATGGGGTGCTGTGATCCAAAGAGGGTAAGCGAGGCTGGGAAGGGAAATCAGCAACTCCTCACTTGGGGATTCTGCCCATCAGCCCCAGTCTTGGCCTCCTTGAAAACAAATTTCTCTTTCCCTGCTTTCCCTCTGTCCATTTTTCCTCCCTCACTTAGTGAATGCTTCCTGTGTTTCAGGCACACTGGAAGCCCTGAGTATAACAGGATGAGTCAGACCCAGTGTCTGTCCAGTGGCGAGGGGGGTCTCATCTGGTCCAGCTCAGTCCCACCCCCCCACACACACACCTTGTGCCTCCTCCATTGCCAGCCCCAGGCAGGCATTGCCAGTCGATCACCACTCACTTTCCCCTGGAGCCTGGGCTCAGCTTCAAGGCTCTGCCCCTCATAGGGCTCCAGGGAGCCAATTCCCATCAGCTGGAGTTGGTCCAGAATATGGAAATTTTACCTAGCCAAAAAAAAAAAAAAAATCTCTCTGTCCCATTACAATTCTTCTGACCTTGAAAAACCAACATTTCTTCTCCTGTGGCTGCATGATCCTGGTCCTGGCCTGCAGAGGAGCTCCCTTTGTGGTTGGGAGACTCTGAGCATGGCTCCTGCAGACAGAGAGAGCGGCTGGAGCCCTGTCCCCACCACTGCAGCTTGCTGAAATTTGTATTAGTTCCCTGTTGCTGCTGTAACATCTGACCACAGACTTGGCAGCTGAAAACACCCCCATTTAGGATCTCACAGTTCTGGAAGTCAGAGGTCTGACATGAGTCTTCCAGGGCCAAGATCGAGGGGTCAGCTGGACTGCGTTCTTCTGGGGACTTTCAGGAGACTCCATCCTCGCTGGTGGTCCCATGCCTCCACCTTCAGAGCATGTCACTCCAACCTCTGGCTCCATCTCACTTTTTTCTGACTCTCCGACCCGCTGCCTCCCTCTTATAAGGACCCTGGTGACTATGGTGCACCTACCTGGAGAATCCAGGGCATGATCCCTGTCTCAAGGTCCCTTAACTTAATGCAAAGTGCCTT
Organism: Tolypeutes matacus; assembly: GCA_026826555.1. NCBI lineage: Eukaryota > Metazoa > Chordata > Mammalia > Cingulata > Chlamyphoridae > Tolypeutes > Tolypeutes matacus. The sequence continues at coordinate 253,691 of JAKSZT010054302.1, read as the reverse complement.
TCGTCCTTCAGGCAGCAGTCACAGATTCCAGGGATTGGAGCTTGGACATCTTGGGGGTAGGGGCATTATTCTATCAACCATAGATTCCTCACCTGTAAAATGGGGGTATTAATAGACTACTTCAGGGGGCGGATGTGGCTCAAATGGTTGGGCATCCATCTGCCATATGGAGGGACCTGGGTTCGATCCCTGGGACCTCCCGGTAAAATAAAAAAAATATATAGAAGGCGCATGGGCTGCCAGGCTCTGTGTGCGGGTGAGCCACCAGGCCCCGGGAGCCATACAGCAAGATGATGATATAACAGGAGAGAGACGCCAGGGAGAGTCAAGACAAGATGCTCCGAAAACCAGGAACCGAGGTGGCGCAGGTGGCAGAACACCTCTCTGCTACATCAGAGGTCTCCAGGATCGAATCCTTGTGAAGACAGGAGGAGGAGGATAAGAGATGGCAGGAAACAGACACAGAGAATTGCCTGGCGAATGGACACAAAACAGCAAATGGGGAAGGGGGGGTTAAAATGGATAAAGTAAATAAATAAATCTTAAAAAAAAAAAAATAGACTACTTCAGGGAAGTGGATGTGGCTCAACCAGTTGGGTGCCTGCCTACCACACAGGAGGTCCTGGATTCCCAAACCGGGGACCCCGGTACCCCCTAAAAAGACAAGCAGACGCCGCACCTGTCACAACCCGCAGCAATGCTAGACGCCGCACCCGCCCAAACGCGCTAGGTGCCACAAGCCAGCAGACACCGCAGCCCGCAGGGAACAGATTTGGTTCAGCCCATCGGGCACTTGCCTCCCATGTGGGAGGTCCTGGGTTCCCGATGCTTCCTGGAGAGAAGACGAGCAGACAGTGAGCAAAACAACAAGCAGGCAGATGAGGGAACCATCTGGGTGGGGGGAGATAAATAAAAATAAATAAATGAAATGAAAAATAAACTATTTCACATGTGAGAGGATTCATGTGAAGCCCTCAGCCTGAGGGGTCAGCCAAAGGGGTGCTAATGTAAAATACCAAAAATGGGTTGGTCTTTATAAAGGGTATTTATTTGGGGTAGAAGTCCACAAATACCAGGCCATAAAGCATTAAGTTTATTCTCTCGGGAAGTGGCTGTGGCTCAATCAGTAGGGCTCCCGTTTACCATATGGGAGGCCCCGGGTTCGGTTCCCGGGGCCTCCTGGTGAAGGCAAGCCCGCCCGCACGGCGTGGTTAGCTGACCCAGCGAGCACAAGCAGCA
>JAKSZT010054302.1:214993-252352 GCA_026826555.1 Tolypeutes matacus | reverse complement strand
CTCAATCAGTAGGGCTCCCGTTTACCATATGGGAGGCCCCGGGTTCGATTCCCAGGGCCTCCTGGTGAAGGCAAGCCCACCTGCACGGCGTGGTTAGCTGACCCAGCGAGCACAAGCAGCAGGGGGGGATAAATGAATAAATAAATAAAATCTTTAAAAAAAAAAAAAAAAAAAAAGTTTCTTCTCTCACCACAGTCCATTGCCACGTGTTGGAGCAAGACAGCTGCTGACGCTTGCCAGGGTTCAGGCTTCTGGGGTTCCTCTCTTCCCGGGGCTGCGTTTCTCTCCGGGCTTAGCTCCTGTTTCCTCCACAAGGTCAGCTGTAGACGATCAGGCAAACGGCTTGCTTCTCTTCTCCTGGGGCCTTTTTCCAACATCAAAACTTCTTCTCAAAAGACAGCTTCAACTGTCCTTCGCCTTGCCTTTTATATTCAATTCCCCACCCACCAAGGGGTGGGGCTCAACGCTCTAATCCTAACCTAATCATGCCCAGATTAACAGATCAATTTACAAGCATGATCCAATTATATTTTTGGAATCCATAATTACATCAAACTCCCCAGCGGTTACAGCCTGGCATACGGAAAGCTCTTGACCTCGTGTGCTTAGTGGAAGACTTCACTGTTCATGGGCGTTTCTGGCCAGAGCTCCGAGCGGCCCTGACCCTGTAGTGCATCTCTCCTGCTCCTTCCAGGTACCTGCTGTCCTACTGTGTTGTCCAGGGACTGAGATGGCTGCAAAATGCTCTTCCTTTTCAGGCTCTGCTCCGCGCCTTCCCCGGGTCTCCCAGCTTTCAATGGAGAGCAGTCCCTGGACAAGCAGCCGCAGAGCCACCTGTGAACTTGGTAGGGGACCTGTTAGAAATGCAGATTCGTAGGCCTCTCCCCAGACCAACTGAATCAGAAATGCTGGGAGTGAGGCCTGGCAATCTGGGTCTGAAGAGCCCTCCAGGGGATTCTACACCAGCAAGTTTGAGAACCCTCGATATGGAGGCTCTTCTCAAGCATCCCCACCTACAAGGGTGAGACTGGGGGATGTGGGTGACTTTCCTAAGGCCACACGTGGGAGAGCTTGGGTTGGCACCCGGGCACCCAGCCTGAAGTCTCCGCTCTTTTCACATCACCATGTGCCTCGATCCTTGGGCACCTCCCTTCACGGCGCCACCTGGACAAAGGACCAGGACCCAGAACCCACAGACTGCAGGGGAGACCCCACGCCCTGGGACCCCTCCCTCTTCACCTGTCCTGTGTCAAGCTGGGTAGGACCCTGCATTCAGCTGGCAGTCTCGGGGCTGAGAACTAACTTACACTGCAGTATCAGTGGCTGACAATAGCTTCAGGGGTTACCTGCTCCTCTTAGGGGGTTCAGGTAACGAGGAAGAGAGTTAGTAGTGGAATTTTTAGACGCTTACCAGGAAAATCTAGAGGAACCACGCGTCTATTTTGGTGGGTGGGCCATGGGTTTCTCCAGTGCAGTGTCCTGGAAGCAGCACAGAGACCAGGACTGCATCCTCTCTGCCTATGGGAACCTGGGCAAAACATCTGATTTCCCTGAGCCTTCATTTTCTTTCCTGTAAAATGGGCATAATTCCTATATCCCAGTCCTCCTGGGAGGACTGTCTGAGATAGTCTTTATTTGGTTGCCCTGTGCTTCCCACGTCACCTGGCAGGCTGCCGTGAGCTGAGCCTAGCCAAAGCAGAGACACGTCACCCCCGTTACAAAATGAGCAGGTTCCCAGGGGAACCTTTTCTCTTTCTGAAACAGCATCTCATGCCACCCACCTGTGCCACCTGCCAAAGGACCACCTGCAGTCAGAGTGCCCAGAAAAACCCTTCTCCTGGAAGTCCCCTTAGTATCCTGAGCTCTCACTCCTGTGGGATGCAGCTGGGGGTATGGACCGAGCACTGGGGTGGGAGTCAGAAGCTTGGGGTCTGCTCCTGGCTTTGCCACTGACTTGCTGTGTGACCTGGACAATTCTCTGTTCCTCTCTGGGCCTGAAGCCTTGCCTGGAAGACAAAGGTGGGATGTAAGGATGTGCGAAGGCCCCGCCCACTCTGCTTGGGATAACTTCTCCCTGTGCCCCTTAGCCTGTCCCTGGATGTGGTAATGAAGCACAGCCTGCTGCTGTTGCTGGCAAGGCCTTCTGTTGGGTGCATTATTTTCCTTCCCTGCATGACTGAATTCTTCCGGGGCAGGGCCCCGTGTTTGCGCCTCTTTGTTCCTACCTCCTGCCCTGCACCCAGCACTGAGCTTTACACATCATTGTACTCAGCAAAGACCCACTGGTAAATTCAGGAGGACCTTGCCTGTGCTCAGAAGAGTGCTTTTTTCCATCTCCAGTTAGTCTGAGTCCTCACCACCAAGGGCCCAGCTAAAGGAGCCTCGAAGAGATGACGGAACAGACTTTCAAGAGCATACCCCTGCGCACAGGCCGTCCTCCAGCCAGTCAGGCCTACACTCCCAGCCTCCGAGTGCTTGGAAATCTGGCCGAGGCAGGCACCTTTCCACTCGTCTCCCTTTTTGCCTCTGGGCCTCTGCTCATGCCGTTCCCTCTACCTGGAATGCTTTAACCCCTTGGCTCAAGTGCCACCTCCTCAAGGAAGCCGTCCCAGATGTCACCTCCCCGAAAATACATGCAGTAGTCCTCCCCACTCCCACCCTTACCTTTGTTCTAGTAATCCCTCCCTTTCATTTGCTAGGATCACCGTACCCAGTGCCCAGCGCACCCAATAAATAGGGGTCAAATTCACTTGATTACAGTGTCAGGGGAGAGAGAGAGAGAGGGAGGGAGAGAGAGGGAGAAGAGCACCAGACTCTTCCTGGAAAAGGGTCACAGCTGGAAGGGGCTATGCCCCAGGAAGGCCTGCAGGTGGCACACAGCTGGCTGGGGGCAGCCCCAACTCACCGGCTCCTGCAGGCCCTGACAAGCTGACTCAGGAGTCAGAGGCCTAAAGGGTTTTTGATAAGGATAAGACAAGCCCTGGGGTGCTTCTAGAATGTAGGAGGTTAAGGGTTGCGGTGGAGGTCAGGGTGGAGCTGATGTTATATATTTATTTATTTTGCCTGGATAAAAAAATTCACATGCTGCAAAAATCAAAAGGTACAAAGGGGGCAGAGCAAAACGGCCCCTCTGTACACACTTGCTGTATTCCTTTTGTGCACGGAAGCAAGTTAGCCACACTGTTCTTCGTTTTGCTTTTTCCCTTAGTAAAACTTTGAGAACATTTCCTGTTAGCACATGAAGAGCTTCATCCTTTTTCTCCTCTTCAGCTGTCTTTACGGTTGCCAGGTAAAATACAGGGTGCCCAGTTACGTTTGAATTCTTTGAACTTCAAATATTCGTTTTAATATAAGTCTGTCCCATGCAATATTTGGGACAGGCATATATTTTTTCAATCATTTGTTTATCTGAAACATAAATTTAATTGCATGTCCCTTATTTTTATTTACTCAGTGTGAAGTCCTTAGCTGCCTTGCATGGAACTTCATGGGAACTTCAGGAATTGGGCATCTGGAGCTGGCAGGCATTCGTTCCCTATTCTGAAGTGGATGCTGCAGGCACAAGGTTTGGGCCAGGGCTGGATTTCAATCTCTGGGCCTCAGTTCCCGAGCTAAGAGCCTCTTAGAAATGAAAGGCCCCTAGAGTCATCCAGTCCAGCTCCTTGTTTGAAGTCCAGAGAGGGATGTGACTGACTCAAGATCACACAGCAAGGCAGGGAGAGCTCTGGGACTGGGCCCTGGGTCTGCAGCTCAGTGTGATAGACTCCTGGGGGCCCACAGAGAATGTTCTGCTGTCTGTGCTTTGGGAGCACGTACCACAGATACTTGGGAAGTGGGAAGGTAAGGGCTGAGCATTCTCCCATGGGAAGAAGCTTCTCCTGGCATGGCACACAGAGTGCCTTGGAGCCCTGCTCCCCCACTAGGTCTGACCCCCAGAAGGTCTGGCTAATGGTAATAATAATAATAATTAATAACAGTAATAATAGCCGGTGCTTGTACTGGGCTGGGTGCTTTCTTAATTTGCCCCTTTTGAACCTCACAACACCCCAGCCCCATTTCTCTGAGCTGGACCCTGAGGCTCGGGGGGAGCAAACGATTTCAGTATTTGCCAAGATCCCCTAACCACAAAATGGCAGCACTGGGATTTTTATTTTTATTTTTATTTATTTATTTATTTTGTTGTTGTTGTTTTTTTTAGCACTGGGATTTTAACCCAGATATGTTTGTCTCCAAGGCCAAACTCTTTCCACTGGGATTATTACTATTTATCAATATATTTTTGCCCTTTTCTGGTGAGAAAAACCTGAGTACTTGTGGCAAGCCCTCTGCTATGGCTCCTTTAGTATTACAGGAGCCCAGAACAAGAATGAACTGGTCCAGGAACAGCGAAGCCAAACCCTTGCCCGTCCCTCATGTGACGTTTGAAGACCCAGCCCCAGCCCTTTTCTCCTGGGTCATCTCCTGCAGGTCTTGCTGTCTCCCCAGCAGGCCACCATCTTTTCTTTTTTTTTTTTTTTAAAGATTTTTTAATTTATTTATTCATTTATCCCCCCCTTGCTGTTTGTGCTCGCTGGGTCAGCTAACCACGCCATGCGGGCGGGCTTGCCTTCACCAGGAGGCCCTGGGAACCGAACCCGGGCCTCCCATATGGTAAACGGGAGCCCTACTGATTGAGCCACAGCCGCTTCCCATCTTTTCTTGTCTCTACACCTTTGCACATGCTTTGGGTCAAGTGGGAAAAGTCAGATAGAACTGGGTTCAAATATCAGCTCAGCTACCACGTCCCTGCTGTGTGACCTTGGACAAGTCACTTAACCTCTCTGAGTCTCACTTTGCTCAGTGGAGCACCTTCCTGCCACACTGTAGACTGATTAATGTACATTTTGTGGAAGGAAGGAAGGGAGGGGGAGGGAGGGAGGGAGGGAGGGAAGAATGAAGGAAGTATTTATTTATTGTGTACCTACCATGCGCCAAACCTTGTGAGAGGTGCCGGGGAGACTGCTTTCCTGGAGATTTTTCTCAAAAGGCCAAGAGTGTGATTAATTGCCACAGTAAGTTAAGTAACAGTCTTTGTAACTACGGGAAGGATTTCTTCTGAGCTAGCCTTAAAAATCTTTCTCAATTTCCCCTGATGGTGAAAGTCACCCATATTTGACAAAAGAGGGAAGGGAGTCCAGAAACTTGCCCCAGGTTACTCAGCTAGTAATGGTGGATGGAGGTGGGATTTGAACTCATAAGTCTGCTTTCACTGGCCACCCTGGTTCTCTGTGGCACCCAGCGCTTAGCCGAGAGCCTGGCACGTAGCTCAAGGAATCAGAAGCTGCCAGTGGTTAAGGCTGTGATGAAAAGAAGTTGGAGGAAGCTGGTGAAAGCGACACTGGGAGATGCGCTGAGAAGGTGGGTGAAGGGAGGGAGCTTTTATGGGCCCTCAGGGCCCTGGCTGGGTCCCCTCCACAGGAGTGCCCCCCGCAGAAAGAACCTGGGGGAGCCTCTTGCCTGCAACTGTTTGTGGGATGAATGAAAGAGCAAACACACTCCAGTCTTTTCCAGCCTGAGCTCTCAGCCCACTCCAGCGCTTTTCAACCCCCACCCCCACCCCCAGTGTCTCACCGCGAGAGGAATGGGTGGGAGCAGGGAGAGGAGTGAAGGGAAGGAGGCACCCTCAACTGTTCCTTCAGGTCTGCTTTGTTTTCTTAAGAAACCTTATGAATTTTGCATTCCACTGCCGAATATATCTGTTTGTTTTAATAGAACCCAATTCCCTCCCCATCTGCACAAAGGGTCGGAGTCAGCTGGCTGCAGAGAGCATTCCCAGCACGCGGCTTCCCGCACTCCCCCGGGTCAAGCTGCAGGAAGCAGCCCCTTCCTCCACGCTGTGTGAGGCGGGGTCGCAGAAGCCCTCTGCCCCCTGGCTCCTAGGACGTCACGGTGCTGTGTCGCAGTAGCACACCCATCTGTTTCTGTGGCTGCCTCCCGGAGCCGAGCGGGCGGCCCGTGGCGGAAAAGTGAGTGAGCGAATGAATGGGAAAGGGTGCTGGGCCTTTGGGGGCTGTGGTAGGCAGGCTGTGGCCCCCAAAGATGACGGAATCTTAACCGACACCCCCTCCCCCGAACCGGGGAACACGTTCCCTTACATGGCCAAGGGACTTTGCAGAAAAGATTAAGTTAAGGGATGGGAGGAAATTCTGCCTGTGAGCAACAGACCCTACTTCCCAACTCCGGATTTCCAAAACTTGCCCCCCTGCCTGCCCCTCACTCTGCGTAAGCCAGTTCCTGGCAAGACACATATATCCTGCCGGTTCTGTTCCTCTGGTTGAATCCTGACCAAGAGGTCCAGGTCCAGGGAAATTGGCCTCTGGGGTCTGTATTTGGGAGACCACAGAGAATGGGGTTGTGGTGGGCAAAAGAGAGCCAGCCCAGGACTAGTCTAGAAGTTCTGGTGCCCCTCTGACGGAGCCTGTGTGGGGCTCAGGTCTTCAGTGACAGGAGGTTGTGGGTGGGGCGGAGGCACAGCGCCCCCAGGCAGCTGAGCAAACACTGGTGTGGGAGGGCAGGGGTGGGGGCTGGGCTGGGGAGGGGAGGGGAGGAAGGGTGCTGGAAAAGCCAGGCCCACCCTTGCCAAAGTCTGCTCATGTGACCAGCCCTGCCGCCAGCCTTGGCCCCGGGGACACTGCGGAGGACAAGATGCTGCCCCTGCCGGACTGGAGCTTGCAGTCCAGTGGGAGGCGAGTCAGAACAGCTGCCGCTCCTTGAGTTGCCTCAAGAGCAGGACCTGGTTCACGGAAACACCTACGGGATGAAATACCGGAGAGCTGGCCTGGCCAGTGGAGGCCCCAAAATGAGGCGATTCAGAAGAAGGGATGGCTTGGGGAGGCATGGGAGTAGGGAACTGGGCTGGGGAAGGACCGAGAAGGGACCCAGACTTGGGGCAGGGGTCAGGAAGAGAAAAGGGGGGCAGACCCCTCCCCCGCCAGAGGGGGGAGCCCTGTGGGAGGGGGCAGGGGTGGAAGGGTTCTTTTCCTGTCTCTCCTCTCTCCCCCCATCCCCCACCCTACCTTCAGAATAACTTTCCTTTTAAAGAGCAACTCCTCCCCCATCCCCCAGAGTAATCAGAGCTGGGATCTCTGCCCCCACTTTCCCCAAACCCCTGTTTCTCCTCAGACCTCTCCAGGGCTGTGGTTTTAGCAAACAATTTGGATCCTTCTAGAGCTTGGGAGAGGAGGCCTCCACCCCTTCCTTCTTAATGATGGCAAGAAATGCTTGGCATTCCTGAGCAAAGAGGGCCAGGGGCCATTCCTCAGCATAGGGACAAACCCAGAGGAGCAAAATTCATCTCAACCCAAGCACCCCCTCCCATGCTCCCTCAGCTGCCAGTGTCCTCGCCCCACCCCCATATGGGGTGCCTATGGGACAACCCCTGGAATCTGCAGGGAGTCGCAGGGAAGGAGGCCTTGGGAGGTCCTAGAGTGTCAGAGAGCAAGTTGCCACGGCTTCCCTCCCAGGAAGTCTAGGTGCCTCGTGACAGGAGGCCCCCCCAAGGAGGCTCCAAACAGGTTTGTTGAAGGATGGGGGTAGTGGGGGGTGGGTGGGAGGGGGGTGTTGCCAAACTGTACAAGGACAGGGAGTGCAGGGCAGGGGACGGGGAGCTTCTGTGATGTGCATGAAGCTGCCAGGATACCTGTCCTCACACAATGCTGCAAAGGAGGCACCTCCCACCACTTCCCTATATCACAGAGAAGGGGCCAAAGCCTAGACAGGTTGAGTAAGTTGTCCAAGGACACACAGTGGATAAGTGCAGCTGCCAGTATTTGGACCCAGCCTGTGTGGCTGCAGGGTCCCCGCTTTTAAGCACTATATGCATTGCCCATGGAGGAAGGAAGAGAAGCAAAGGCCCAGGAGTGGGGGAGTGAACGCGGGGTGTTGAGTAAAACAAGAAGGCTGTGGGGCTGTGGGTGGTGGGGATGGGGCAGGGCATAGAGAGGCCAGACAGGTAGGCGGCGCCATGTTGGGGGGTGGGGCGCACCTGGGAGGCCCATTGAGTGGTTTCCACTTTCACATGCCCTGTCCACCCAGCTTCCAGGTAAGATGTCCTTGGAGAAACGGTTCAGTGTTCTTAAATATATAGAAAAACCACAGAATTAGCCGATGGCTAAAGCCCTTCTGACGGTAGGATTTTAGGATGATCCTTAGGTCAGGCCGGGGCAGTGGGCACCCAGGCCTGCTCTGAGATGGGTGAACTGCCAACCAGTGTGCCCCTGAAGTGGAAGGGGGCAGAGTGGGGGAGCAGCAGGGATACTGGGGTGAGACTCAGACCCTAAACCCCACTCAGCGAACAGTGAGCCAAATAGTAACCCTAAGTGCTCTGAGCCACAGAGGAGAATGCCCTGTCCACCGTAGCATGTTTGGGGGTCAGTATTTACAGTGACCATTTATTCATGATACCTGTGACTCACCTGATACCTAATTCCATGTGATCTTCACACAAACCCAGAAGGCAAGGTTCATTAACCCCAGCTGAAAGATTAAAAACCCAAGAAACGAGACACTGAGTTAAGAAGCAGCTTGCTCAAGAGCCATCAGCCAATAAGGGGAACAACCAAGACCTTGGTCCTTTCTGCCTCCCTCTCCAAAGAACGCATTTGTAAACATCTAGCACCATCTGTCTTGTGTGTCTCAGGATCCTATTGCCACTAGGACTGCCAGTATTGACCAAGGATGCTTCTGTTGAGTTCTTACTGTGGTCAAGCACCATGCTTAATACTTTTTTTTTTTTTTTTTTTTTAAAGATTTTATTTATTTATTCATTTATCCCCCCCCTTGCTGCTTGTGCTCGCTGGGTCAGCTAACCACGCCGTGCGGGCGGGCCTGCCCCCACCAGGAGGCCCCGGGAACCGAACCCGGGCCTCCCACATGGTAAACGGGAGCCCTACTGATTGAGCCACAGCCGCTTCCCCATGCTTAATACTTAACAGACACTAATTCAGTCTTCATGACAAGTCTATCCATGAATTAGGTGATATTGTTGTTCCCATTTTACAGATGAGAAAATAGAGGCTCCCTTTAACACAGGACCCACAGGAAGAGGCAGAGCTGGGCTCTGAACCTGAAACCAGTCCTCTCACCCCAGGTCCTAATCAGTAACCTAGAGGCTGGTTCCCATTGCCCTCCTCGCCCTCCCTCTCCCCCATTCTCCCCTCTGCATTGTGAGGCTGTGGGCTCTCCCGCCCCCCAGCAGGTTGTAAATTTCTCTGGCGGTAGAGCCCACAGCCTCATCCATGGTGATCTGCTCTGTATCCCTCTGTGCACCTGCTGAGGGCTCCACAAATGTGTTAAATGACTTATATAGCATCTAGCTTTTCTACAGCATCTGGGGGTTTTCAAAGGATTGTGATGAGTGGGAAGAGCATGGGCTGTGAGACCACACAGACTGGACTCAGATTTTAGCCCTACCACTTCAGGACACTGTGGGCTTGACCTCAATCTCCTCATCTGTAAAGTGGGGTTAACAAAACTCACCCCCAGGATTCCTGAGAAGGTTAAATGAGATGAGGCTTGTAAGTCCTTTCCCCTTTGCAGGGTGTGGGGACAGAAGAATGCACACCCCCAAGATGTCCATGTCCTAATCCTTCCTGTGGGTGTGCTGGGTCACGGCAAACGGGACCTAAGCCTGCAGACGGAATGAAGGCTGCTAGTCATCTGACTTTAAAAGTTGGGAGATGGTCCTGAATTATCTCCACAGGCATAATGTAATCACAAAGGTTCTTAAAAGTGGAAGAGGGAAAGAGTCAGAGGGAGATGCAACTACAGCAGAACGATCAGAGATGCAGCGCCGCCGACTCTGAGGATGGGGAAGGGGCCGGTGACAAGGGATGCGGGAGGCCTCTTGGGAGCTGGAAAAGGGAAGGAGGCGGCTGCACCCCTCCAGCCTCCAAAAAGAAGTGCAGCCCTGCTGACACCTGGATGTCAGCCCAGAGCCAGCCATGCCAGACCTCTAACCTACAAACAGTAAGACCGTAAGTTTATGTTGCTTAAACCTCCACGTGTATGGTTAGGCGTTACAGCAGTGTAGACAACGAATTTCCAGGGTCTCCAGAAATGTCTGTTCCCTTTCCTACCTCTGGCTCCTTTGGTCCCCTTATCTACTCCATCACACAGGGCAGCAGGTCTCTTATACCGGCCTCTTACAGGACACAGCAGGCGTTCCAGGTCCTGCAGCCAAGTAGGAGTGAACGCAAGCCGCAGGCTCTAACATGTGGCACCGGCACCGCCTCTCCCCATGGCCATCCAGGGGACGGGAAAAAGACTTGAGAGCCATGCCAGCTTGGGGGGGGGTTATTCTGCTCCCCATCCTGCCTCGGCAGAGCGTTCTTTCCCCACCCACCTGCAGTTCCTGCCACCCCCTATCCCCCAGCTCCTTGCCCTTTTGTACCCTTGTCTTCCAAGAAAGGGACCATGGACCTTGAAGTTGTCTCTGCCCAGAACCCAGGGTGCTGCCGACACCCAGTAGTGGTGCAGTGGAAATGGGGTTCTCTTTTCCTGCTCTCCCAGTCACAGCCCACACTCCTGACTCTCCACCCTCCTGGAGAAGTCCCACCCAAGTGTCCTCAGAGCCCCAGGAGTCTGCACAAGCTGCCTGGCTGGACAGGAGTGGGAGGGGAGCTGCCTCCCCCATGGCAGCTGACAGGGTCAGAGGTGACACTGCACTTCCTGCCGGGCCCCTGGGGAGCCACCCCCCTCATAGGGGCCAGCTGGGTCTCTGTGAGCTGCAGCGGGAGAGGATAAGGGGGAGAGAGGGGAAGCGGTGTGTCAGGGGGAGGAGGAAAAATAGGGCAAAGGGGAAGGGAGGCAGAGGGAGTCAGGAAATGTGCAAAAAGTGAAACAAAGAGATAGAGGAGAGAACCAGAGACAGAAGGTAAGAGAAAAATAGAGATAGACACGTCGAGGTAGAGGCAGAGAAAAAAGTCAGAAAAATAAAAGAAAAGCAAGTTAGATAGAAAAAAATTGGTAAGAGAGTGAGAGAAAAAGAATGGCATAAAGAGGAACAGACATAGGCAGAGACCCAGAGAGAGATAGAATGTGCCAGAGAGACTCAGAGAAAACCCCTGAGACCCCCGGAGTAGGAGTTTCTTTTGGTTTCCCTGACTGCTGAGGGGCCTGGAGGTCTGGGTGTCAATGCCAGCCGATAGCCTGGGTGGGACCAGCCTGGAGGCAGCTGGCTGGGCCCAGGAGGGAGTGGTCAGTCCCCAAGCCATTCCCATCTCCTGGGGCCTTGACCTGTGACAGGCTTTGGGAAAGCCCCTCTCCTACCATTCCCCAAGCACAGACCAGGCAGTCTTAAGGGTGTCCATTTATGCCCGTGGGCCAGGGAAATTTCTCAGGGGAGCATGGAAGAATTTAAATCAGTCATTCCTCTTTACGGTGGAGTCTGGGCGTTGATGTTAGGCCAACCTGAGTTCAAGTTCAGACTCTAATCTCTACTTGCTGTGTGACCTTGGGCAGTGACCTCCCTTCTCTGAATTGTTTGTCCCCAAGTGTGACTGAGCTCCCTTCCATGGCTTTTTTTCTCATCCCTGCACACCTGGAAGGAGACCTCAGAGGTTTGCATCCTTCTAGCTGCCAAACCAGTTCCACTCAGTGAGTCATGAGATTTTTACGGAAGGTTTGGTGACAACAGAAGAAGTTACGTTGCACAGTATGCAGAACATTTAACAAAAATCTCCTTAGCCAGCTCGATTGTCCCCACACTCTCCTCTCCTGCCGAGCCTTCCACCACCATTTCGCAGGCAGCAGCTCCACTCTCCCTGGCTCTGGCATTTTGACCTTTCGATTCCTTTCTTCCTCTTAAGCAGGACAATCTGGGTCTCTCAGTTCTTGGAATCTTTTTAGCCGTATCCCAGGAAGCAGTTTAGCATCATTGCTGAGAGAACGTCTTTCCAGTCAGACACACTGTTCACATCTCAGCTCTGCCTCCTGCTTACTGTGCGACCTTGGTTTAGGGTTTCACCTCCATAAGCCTCACTTTCTTCACCTGTAAAATGGGTTGATACTATTAATGCCTACCAGAAAGAACTGTTGTGAGGGTTAAATGAGTTAATACATGTAAAACACTCAAGGACATTTTCTGGCACATAATAAACATGCAATAAATGTTAACTATTATTAGTACCACCTCCTAAGTCAATAGGAGGCATCAGCCTGGCGGCCACTGCAGTGCGGAAGTTTTGGGAGTCCAGAGCCCAGGGGCAGAGAAGCTGGGCCCAGCGACAGGGAGGAAGCGCTTCTTCCCCAGAGCTGTGCCGTAGTGTGTTTTGGGGTTGCTTCTTGCCACGTAGACTCCAAACCTGCCTCCAGGATCCCCTCCTCGGTCCTGTTGGCTTCTTAGTAGCCTTCAGTCCAGCTGTGCTGAGTGTGGGCCTGGCCAGCCCTGTCAGCACCACCCGGAAACTCATTAGAAAATGCAAATTCCCGGGCCCCACCGCAGCCCTACTGAATGGGGCACCCTGGGGTGGGCCCAGCCACCTGGGCTTTCACAGGCCCTCCGGGTGACTCTGAGGCTTGCTCACTGCACCAGGAAACCCTTTTTCTAGTGAAACTACATAGAGTGGGTTCAACTGTTTGTCCCTGAGTCTCCTGCCCCGACTCGCCTCCTCTAAAGCTCTGGGAAGTAATAGGGCAGCACATTTGAAAGTTCCTGACACACCTGGGTGCTTGGTGCAGCATTAGTGAACTTCCTTTCTTTCAGGACATTGCATTTTGATTCAAAAGGTGTTTTTCTGTTTGTTGGTTTGGTTTTGGTGCATACTGTGTGCCTGACATGGGGGGAGATTTTTCTTTAAAGTTCTTCAGAACTTCTTGGGGTGGGTGTCACATCAAGTTGCTAAAGAACAACAGGAGAGGAAAACCAAAATGCTAAGTGGGGAGAGTGCTACATCAGGGAGAAGCGACTGGGGTGCTCAAGGAGGGGCTCCCTGAGGGGGGTCTTGAATTATATCCGAAGAGGTGAATGTACTAACCAGCACTCTTCTCTTCTGCAAGTGACAGATACTTGACCCAACCAATTTGAATAAACTCCTGGCTCTCATCAGTGTAATGTCCAGGGGTAGCTCTCTAGTTTCAGGCATGGCTGGACCCAGGTTCACAAATACACACTGTCAGGTGGCTTTTGTCTCCACCCATCTCTAAATTCTGTTTTCCTCCTATTGGCTTCACTCTGAGGCAGGCAGGTCCTCTCTGCACAGTGGCTCAAATGATCCCCAGAATGATGATACTAAATTCCATCAGTGTAGCAAACTCGGGAAAAATCCAGAATTAACCCTGAGTGCACCAGCTTGAGTCACATGCTCATCCCTGAACCTATCACAGATGGCCAGAGGAAGGAGAAAGAACTGGCTGAACGCAGGCCATGTGTCAATCCTGGGAGCCTGCGAGCAGACTCAACTCCACAGGAACAAACGGTCCAACAGTGGGAGAGAGGCAGTTTCCCACATGGAAACCGGGCTTTTTACCAAAGGAACAGGAGTGGGGATTCTGGGAAGATTAAAAACCAAAACGGGAAGCGGCTGTGGCTCAATTGGTTGGGCTCCCATTTACCATATGGGAGGTCCCAGGTTCAATTCCCGGGGCCTCCTGGTGAAGGCAAGCCAGCCAGTGCGATGTGGTGAGCTGGGCATGCTGAGCTGGTGCAGAAAGATGACGCAGCAGACACAGAGAAACACACAGCAAATGGACACAACGAGCACAAGCAGCAAGGTGGGGGATAAAAACAAACAAACAAACAAAAAACCAAAACACATCTACCCCACTGAAGAACACCTGACCAGGCAATACAGAGGGAGGAGACAATCTCAGGAGAAAGGAACAACCTATGACTTATCCATTGCTGTATAACTAATTACCACAAACCCAGCAGATTACAACAACTAACATTTATTATCTCACAGTTTCTGTGGGTCAGGAATCCAGACACAGCGTAGCCGGGTCATCTGCTGCAGGGTCTTTCAAGGTGGAAATCGAAGTGTCGGCTGGGGCTGCAGCCTCATCTGAAGCTCGACCGGGGAAGGGTCCGGTTCCAAGCTCACGGGGTTGTCGGCAGAATCCAGCTTGCTGCTGGAGGACCGAAGGCCTCGGTTTCTTGCTGCTTGTCAGCTGGAGGCCACTCCCAGTTCCTTGCCACGTGAGCCCCCAACACGGCTGCCTTCTTCATCAACACCAGTAAGAGAGAGTGTGCTATGACTGTGAGGGGTTGATACTAGGGTTGTATATGAGGACTGTATTTTATGCATGAATCTTCTATAAACCTACAACTGCTAATAAAAATTTTTTTAAAAATAAAAAAAAATAGAGAGTGTCCTCCCGGGGAGAGCATTACCATCTTATGTAATGCAATCCCATACAGGTAATCATGTCTATCCCATCACCTTCACTATATGCTATTGGTTAGAAGCAAGTCATGGTCCTACCCACACTCTAAGGAGGTGAGTGTGAGGGCGTGAGTACTGGGAGGTGGACACCGTGGCGGCCACCCCAGAATTCATCTACCGCAAATGTGAGCAGTGACCTAGAGTTGAGAAGGGGCAGAGCATGTGCAGGAATAGATAAGTGGGCCATGAAAAGAGGTCCACATAGTGAAGCTGCTCTTGAAAGTAAGAAATCTTGTCTTGTTCTTTGTGGCTTGGCTCAGTGCCCAGCCCAAACCCTGGCACACAGTAGACCCTTAGCAAGCTTTTGTTGGATTGGACTAGCCAAACTTTCACTCAGTCACTTATTCATTTGACAAGCATTTACTGAGCCCCTACTATCCACTTATACATGCGTAATAAAGACTGCTTTGCCATCAAGAACTCACTGGAATAATAGAGTGACTGAATAGCACTTTATGGTTTACAAAATGCTTTTACGTGTCCTGTCCCATGATCTCCAGAACCAACCAGAGTGTGGATGCTATTTCCTCCATCACACACTTGAAGAAATTGGAGTTCAGAGGGATAAAGATGTCCATGTGAGGCCATTGACTAGGTCAGCAGCTGGACTCCCTTCCCAGTGCTCTCTCCCTGGAACCCCGCTGCGCAGCATGCCATCAGGCCCTAACCTCAGACACCCTGCCTGGGGCCCCTTCCCTCGTCTGGCTGAGTTTGGGGAGAGTGCCTCAGGAGACGCTGGGGTGTGGGAGCTGAGACAAGGCCTGAAATGTGTCTTTTGTCTCCACCACAGGCCCGATAAGAAAGTGACCACATTCCTCTTTGTGTCACATTCTTGGTCAAAAGAGGAACACGGTCGTGGGTGAAAAGGGAAGATATGGAAAGAACTGCCGCAAGGGGCTCTGGACATGGAGGATGGGAGAGCAGACTGAGCCCACCGCCTGTCGCCTCAGGGTCCCACCTCCTGCTCTTGGTTCCTGAGGCTCCCTCTCGAGTTGTACATTCCTATTTGCTCCCTTCCTTCTGGAAAGGTAGTGGCCCTTCTGGGTCCACGTCGGTCCACGTGCAGGCCATTCCCTTTGGAAGGGTGTCTGCTGGGCACACAGCTCACTCGCAGCCTTACGCCTCCTGGGGCCACAGCTGTTATTCGTTTTGCATTTTGGGATTTTTTTTTTTTTTTTTTTTTTTTTTTTTTTTACCAGGAGGTCCCAGGGATCAAACCCGGGTCCCTCCATATGGGAGACGGACGCCCAACCAGTTGAGCCACATCCAACCCCCCTTTTTTTTTTTTTATAATAAACTTTGTCTTTATTTTTTTTATTATAAATGACAACAGAACAAATTAAAAAAAAAAAAATGACAACAGAACAAATGAGCTATATGATACTACATTTTGGGATTCTAACTTGCTTTGGGTTTCTCCAAAAGCAGATCCTGAAACAAGGGTTTGAATGCAAGTAGTTTATTTTGATTCTGATCCCAGGTGACTTAGGTAAGTGAATGGGAAAGTGAAAGAGGGATGGGAAGGCAACCAATACAGTGTGTGCTGTCCAGCAAGCTTGGCGGGCAATTGAAGCTTAGTCCTGCGGGGGGCTCTGGGAGCCCGGGTAGAGCACAAGGGTATGGGAGCTGGGGTGACAATGTTGAGAGCTGTTCCCAGAGGGCATTACTTTCCAGCACTTCCAGCCTGGCTGCGAGCTCAGGTGTCGCTGACACCTATAACCAGAGAGCCCTCCAGCAGTGACACGGTACTGGCAGTAGCAAGTCCAACCTGGGTGCACAAAAATAGTAAGTGACCAGGGGTTGTGGGTGGATAGCAGCAGTGTCTGCTTCAGTAAGTTGTTTTTTTGTTTGTTTGTTTTTTTTTGAACAAAGGACTTCACTGCTAAATATTAAATTTGAAAACCTCTGATATAAACCAAAACCCCATTTTACATATGGTCTCATAGGGTCTAGAGATGACAAGGGATGCCACATACTTACCAGCAAGTTAAGAACCAGGACTAGAACCCAGAAACAACCTGTCTAGTCTGAGTCCAAGGCTTTTTTTACTCTTTTAATTTGAAATAATTATAGATTCACAGGAAGTTGCAAAGAAATGCACAGGGAAGTCCCACGTACCTTTCCCCCTCCCAATGTTAACATATTATATAACTATCACACAGTACAAAACCAGAAAACTGACATTGGTAAAATCCACAGAGCTTATGCAGATTTCTTCAGTTATACATGCATTCATTAATGTGTGTGTGTGTGTGTGTGTGTGTGTGTGAAGTGTCCATGAAAATTACCCCAGGTGTAGCTTTGTGTAATCACCACCACAATCAAGACACTTCCCTATACCATCACCACAAGGTACCCTTACAGCTACCCCACATTCCCCATTCCTAACACCTGGCAGCCCTTGTCCCCCACCTCTATAATGACGTGTTATTTCATGTATAGTTGTGTTAGTCAGCCAACACCAGGGGTGCTGATGCAAAGTACCAGAAATCTATTGGCTTTTATAAAGGGTATTTATCTGGTTTAAAAACTTAGTCACAAGGCCCTAAAGAGTCCAACTCAAGGTACCATAAGAGGTACTTTCTCACCAGAGTCAGCTGCCACGTGTTGAAGCAAGATGGCGGGCAATCCCTGCCTGGTCTCCCCTTCCTTCTCCCTCTTAAGGCTCTGTGGGTCCAGCTTCTTTGGATCTCAGCTGTAGGGTGGCACAGGGCTCGTCTCTCAGGGCTTCCTATATCAGTCAGGCATAGGGTTCGTTTCTTTCCAGGTTATCAGCTGCTCAGCTGGGGTGTTCTCCTCAGCTGCAAACTATCAGGCGAATGCCTCATCTCTCCCCAGGGCACCAGGATCAAACATGACAGAGCTCTCTCCTTTTCCATGTCCATGGAGCTCTCTCTCTTTTCCTGTGTGTCTTGGGTGATTGTCCATTTATATCAGCCCACCGAGGGGGCAGGGACTCGATCTGAGTCATGCCCTTCTGATGTGGCTGAATCAAGCCCTAATCTTAACATAATTTAATCAAAGATATCTCAGCTGAATCTAATACAATCAAAGGGTATCACACCCAGAGGAATAGATTAATTTACATGCATAATCTTTCTTTTGGGGATTCATAAATAATCTCAAACTGCCACCGTAGTGTAGACAAGGAATCATGCAGTATATATCCTTTTGAGATTGGCTTTCTTTTCTCAGTATAATTTTCTTGAAGCTCAGCAAAGGAGTGTCTATCTAGAGTTCATTTCTTTTCACTGCTGAGTAGTGTTCTGTGGTATGGAGGTGCCAGAGCTCGTTTAACTTTTCATCCATTGAAGGAAATTTGGCCTGTTTCCGGTTTGGGGCTGTTATGAATAAAGCTTCTCTGGATGCTTTTTTTTTTTTTTTTTTTTCCTAAAGATTCCATTTTATTTATTCATTTATCCCCCCCTTGCTGCCTGTGCTCCCTGGCCCAGCTAACCACGCCGTGCGGGCGGGCCCGCCCTCACCAGGAGGCCCCGGGAACCGAACCCGGGGCCTCCCACATGGTAAACGGGAGCCCCACCGATTGAGCCACAGCCGCTTCCCCTCTGGATGCTTTTGTACAAGCTTCTGTATTGTAGTAGATGGAATAATGGCCCCCAAAGATATACACATGCTAGTCCTTGGAACCTATGGGTGTTACCTTACATGGTAAAAGAGACTTTGCAGGTATGATTAATTTTAGTATCTTGAGATGGGAACATTATCCAGGGTTATCTAGGTAGCCCAATCTAATCACATAGTTCCTTAAGATCATAGAACCTTTCCCAACTGTGGTCAGCAGAAGATGTGGCTATGGATGAAAAGTCAGAGGCATGCAACCTGAGCCAGACTCGACCCACCTTTGCTTTCTTTGGATATGGAGAAAGAGGACCACATGCCAGGGTCTGTGGGTGGCCCCAGAAGCTGGAAAAGGGAAGGAATGGGATGCTACCCAGAGCTTCCAGGAAGGAATGCAGCCCTATCGACACCTTCATTCTAGACAGGAGACCTTTTTGGACTTCTGACCTCCAGAACTGTAAGAGTATAAATTTGTGTTGTTTTAAGTTGCTAAGTTCATTATGGCACCAATAGAAAAACAATACATGCATGATAATTAATTTTCACTTCTCTGAGATAAATGCCTAAGAGTGCAATTGCTGAGTCACATGGTAAGTCCATTTTTAGTTTCAAAAGGAACTGCCAGGAAGTGGATGTGGCTCAATCGATAGGGCTCCCATTTACCATATGAGAGGCTCTGGGTTCGATTCCCAGGGCCTCCTGGTGAACGCAAGCCAGCCCATGCGGCGCGGTGAGCTGGCGCAGCAAGATGATGCAACAAAGGGAGACAAGCAGACACAGAAAAACACACAGCAAATGGACACAGTGAGCACAAGCAACAAGGTGGGATAAATAAATAAATAAAATCTTAAAAAAAAAAAAGGAACTGCCAAACCATTGTTCAGAGTGACTGCACTATTTTGCATTCTTACTAGCAATGTGTGAGTGAATGACTTTCTCTCTCTGCATTCTTACCAATATTCGGTGTTATCACTATTTTTATTTTAGCAGTTCTGATAGGGCAGTAGTAATCGCTGATTATAGTTTGTGTTTGTTTGTTTTTTAGGAGGTACTGGGGATTGAACTTAGGACCTAGTAAGAGGGAAGCAGGTGTTCAACTACTGAGTTACATCCGCTCCCCAGCTGATTGTAGTTTTGATTTACATTTCCCTAATGGCTAATGATATGGAACATCTTTTAAGGTGCTTATTAGCCATCTATATAACTTTTTTAGTGAAATGTCTGGTCATGTCTATTGTGCATTTTCCAATTTGATTGTTTGTTTAACATGGAATTTTGAGAGTTCTTTATATATTCTAAATATAAGTTCATAGTTGCATATGTAATTTCCAAATATTTCCTAGCAGTCTACAATATTCATGCTCAACAGAATCTTTTGCAAAGCAAAAGTTTTTTATTTTGATAGGTCCAATTTATAAATTTTTCCCTTTATGGATCATGCTTAGTGTCAAATCTAAGAACTCTTAGGTCTTGAAGATTTTCTCCTATGTGTTTTACTAGAATTTTTATAGTTTTACATTTTACACTTAAATGCATGATCCATTTTTAGTTAATTTTTGTATAAGGTGTAAGGTTCATTTCTTTTTTTTTTTTCCCCTCTAGATGTCTAACTGGTCCAGCACCCTTTGTCGAAAAGACTGTCTCTCTTCCATTGAATTGCTTTTGCTCCTTTGTCAAAAATTAGCAGGGCAGGATTTCATCAAAATTTGAAACTTTTGTGTATCAAATCAAAGGATTTTATTTAAAAAGTACAAAGACAGCCTGCATAATAGGAGAAAATATTTGGAAACTATATATCTGATATGGGCTTGATATTCAGAATATAAATTACTTCTACAACTCAACAAAAAGATACACCCAATTAAAAAATGGGAAAAATACTTGAATAACAAAAGAAGATTTACAAATGGCCATCAGGGAAATGCAAATCAAAACCACAATGAACAAAAAAATTTTAAAAAATAACAACAACAACAAAACCCCACAATGAGGGAAGAGGATGTGGCTCAAGTGATTGGGCTTCCACCTACCACATGGGAGATACCGGGTTCGGTTCCCCATGCCTTCTGGAGAAGGCAAGCTGGCACAGCAGGCAGGAGCAGGGAGCTGACTCAACAAGATGATGCAACAAAAGAGATACAAAGAAGAAAGACAGTGAGAGACACAACAAACCAGGGAGCTGAGGTGGCTCAGGTGATTGAGCACCTCTCTTCCACATGGCAGGTCCCAGGTTCCGTTCCAGCATCTCCTGGAGAGATGACAAGCAGACACAGAGAGCACACAGCAGATGGACACAGAGAGCACACAGTGACTGCAAACAACAAGAAAGGGGGAATAAATACATAAAATCTTAAAAAAGCAACGAGGGGAAGAAGATGTGGTTCAACCACTTCAGCACCCACCTAGCACATAGGAGGTTCTGGGTTCGGGTTCCGGTGCCTCCTAAGAGAAGATGAGCAGATGCCCACCTCCCACAGCAACAGAGTTAAATGCCTCCTGCCTCAACAGAGCTAGATACTGTCCCTGCCACAACAGAGCTGGACTCCACCCCTGCCTCAACAAAGCTAGACTCCGCAGCAACAGAGCTAGATTCCGCCCCCACCACAAGCAAAGGCCACAAACTAGCAGAGACTGCAGCCCATGGGGAGCAGATGTGGCTCAGTCCGTTGGGCACTTGCCTCTCCTGTGGGAGGTCCTGGGTTCGGTTCCCGGTGCCTCTTGGAAAAGGCGAGCAAACAATGAGTGAACCATCTAGGGGGAGGGGGGAGGGGACAATAAATAAAGGAAAAAAAAAAAAAAAAAACCACAAGGAGATACTGTCTCCTTCTATAGAATGGCTACTATTAAAAAAACAAAACAAAACAAAACAAAAAAACACATAAAATTATTTTTTTAAAAAGGAAAAAACAGAAACTAAATGTTGGAGAGTGTGGCAATTTGAAATTATTTTATGAATCCAAAAAGAGAACTAATCCATTCCTGTGGATGTGAGCCCATTTTGACTGGATTACATCACTAAGGTCTGACCTGACTCAAATTGAGTTTCCACACTCTTGCTGGGTCTGATAAAAATGGAGACACACAGAGAGAAACACACAGGAAAAGGAAGCTGCCATGTTTGATATTGCCTTGTAAGAGAGTGGGCCAAAGGATCACTTAAGCATGAAGCTCCAAGAGGCTGAGCCCACGGAGAGCTCAAGAGGAGACGGTGAGCCTGGAGGGGAATGCGAAAACCTGGGCAGAGATTGGCACCCATTTTACTTCAACACGTGGCAGCTGACTGGTGAGAAAGTACCTCTATGGTGCCTCAGTTTGGACCTTTCGCAGCCTTGGAACTGTAAGCTTTTACCCCAAATAAATCCCCTTCATAAAAGCCAACCCATTCCTGGTACTTTGTATTGGCAGCCCTTTGGCAAATTAAAACAGAGAGGATGTAGAAAAAGAGGAACACTTGTACATTGTTAGCAGAATGTAAGAATGATGCAGCCATTGTGGAAGCCAGTTTGGCGATTCCTCAGAAAGCTAAGTATGCAATTACCATATGACCCGGCAATCCCACTTTTGGGTATGTACCCAAAAGACCCGAAAGCAGGGACTCAAACAGATATTTGCACACCATAACGGCGTTATTCACAATTGCTAAAAGATGGAAACAACTCAAGTGTCCATCAACCAATGAATGGATAAATAAAATGTGGAGTACACATGTGAAGGAATACTATTCAGCTGTGAGAAGAAATGAAATCAGGATGCATATGACAACACGGATGAAACTTGAGGATATTATGTTGAGTGAAATAAGCCAGACACAAAAGGACAAATGGAGTTAAACTCTAGAGCAGGGGTTCTTTTTTTTTTTTTTTTTTTTTTGGATAATTTATTTTATTTAAGACAATATAGCCAAAATATATATAAAGGGCCAATAACACATGAAAAGATGCTCAATATCTTTGGTCTTCAGAAAAATGCACATTGTTGGGTTTTTTGTGTGTGTGTGGGGGGGTTAGTTTTTGTTATGGGCATATTTGAAAATTTGTATTTTCTTTTTTTTCCCCCAGGGCCTGGTGAAATTCCCATGGGATTGGGGGTCAATCCTAATGGCCCAGCAGCACCATCTAACCAACCAGGTTCTTGGCCAGATGGCATGTTGTCCATGGAACAAGGTCCTCATGGAACTCAAAATAGGTGGGGCTTTATTATGTGACTATAGAAAATGTTACTGTCAGACTATCTAGAAAAATGTCACAATACAGGAACAAAGCTGAAAGAGAATGAGAACAATCCTCTGTAACTGAGGTACTCAGTTGCTATCTGGATATTTTTCGAATGACTGAGAGTAAAAATGAGGCTGAGGCTGCAAGAGGAGAGAGGGGGAGAGGGAGGCGACAAAACTGTGTCTGTCCAGGACCACGCAGTGGTCAAACCTGAGAACCTCTCTGTGAGATGATTGTGTCTCATTATGGTAATACCAAAAGGAAGGGGATAAGTCAGCCCAGTTTTAGACGATAAGAATATGTTCCCAGTGGTTTTGTAAATGGTGTTCAGAGGGTGAGCCTCAGTTTTCCGGAAAATTCATTGGATTGGATAATTCCTTTTCTACAATTATTTAAAGCATTTCAAGGATCATGCTGAAAGTGAACTATCGCATCCCATTTTATTTTTGTAAAAGTCTGTATTTCCTTTTATTTACCTTGGTCAGCATCTTATTTGCATGAAAGAGGCCACGTCGATGTCCAATCTAACCTGAATTCTATGATAAATTAGGCAAAGAAAGAGTGAATTGACCTATTGAGTAACCAGCAATATGACTACATGAGTTTATTAACTCGGGTTGTTCTTTACTCAGTAGAGAACTTAGAGTTTCCAGTTCACAGAATGTTTCTGAGGCAAAATACATTTCTAGTTCTATACCCTTTCATGTGTTGGAGAGCTGTGGCATGTTGGTGTAAGTGTGTGGAGTCTTATATTTGTTGACGCAGAAGCTCTGTAGGCAAAGAATGACAAAAGTTATTTTGGCAACTCTCTAGGGCATTGATAGTTCAACATTTCTGTCCTTTCTTCCTCCTCCTCTTCCTCCTCTAGAGCAGGGGTTCTTAACCAGGGATCCATGAGCTTGAATTGAAATTCAAAAAATCATTGTTCTTGTGGGGATGTGTTGGTCCGGGTGTGATATATTTATTAAATAATACACAGTATATTGTGGCCTTCGTAAGGGTTCTGTGGTTTTCACCTGACTGGCACAGGGGTCTGTGGAACAAAAAAGTTAAGAATCCCTGCTCTAGAGTACAGGTTACTAGGAGATAGAATGAGGGCTGAGAATGGGGAGCTGATACTTAGTGTATGTAGAATTTTTAACAAGATAGATTGTAAATGTGTGGAAGTACATAGAATTGAGAGTATCACATTATAGTGAGTATAACTAACACTGCTGATTTATAAATGGGATTGTGGCTGAAAGGGATAATGTATGACATAAATGTCAATGGAAATAAAGCTAGAGGGTAATCTAGGGACTGTATAACACAGTGAACTTGGTGATGGATGAGGATTGTGGTTAATAGCACAAATACAAGAACGTTCTATGAACTGGAACACATGCAAGGTGTTAAGAATATGGTGACACATGGGAAAAACACAACTAATGTAACTTATGGACTATAGTTAACAGGAATATTGTAATGTTTTTGCATCAGTGACAAAGAAGGTCCTACATCAATGTTAGGGGTCAACACTGGGGGCTGTAGCAGTTTGGCAGTTTGATGTAATTATGGATTCCAAAAATAGGTACTGGATTCTGCTTGTAAACTGGTCTGCTAATCTGGGCATGATTAAGTTGTGATTAGGGCTTTAACCGAGCCACGTCAGTAGGGTGTTGAGCCCCACCCCTTGGTGGGTGGGGGAATCGAAGATAAAAGACATGGCAAAGGACAGTGTTGGAGCAGTTTTGATGTTGGAGTTCTGGTGAGGAAGGAGAGAAGGCCCCGGGATAGAGACGAGCTATTCAGCTGAGAGGTCACAGCTGTCCTTGTGGAGAGAGGCAAAGCCTAGAGAGCCTCATAGTCTGCAGCTGACCTTGTGGAGGAAACAGAGGAGCTGAGCCGGAGAGAAACGCAGTCCCGGGAAGAGAGGAACCCAAGAAGCCTGAACCATGGCAAACGTCGGCAGCTGTCTTGCTCCAACACGTGGCAATGGTCTTTGGTGAGGGAAGAAACTTATGCTTTATGGCCTGGTAACTGTGGACTTCTACCCCAAATAAATACCCTTTATAAAGACCACCTGATTTCTGGTATTTTGCCTCAGCACCCCTTTGGATGACTAATACAGGGGGTATAAGGAGGTGTAGGATTTTTCCTTTTGGAGTATGAAAACATTTGACAGTTGACTTAGGTGATGACAGCACAATGATGTGATGAAATTGAGAGCCACTGAGTGTACATGTTGGATGGATTTACAAGGCATGAGACTGTGTAACACAATGAACCTGTGGCAGATGATGGGCTGGTGTCAACAGTACAAATATGAGAATATTCTCTCATGAACTATACCATACAATACTAATGCATGATGTTAATAGTAGGGTGGTTTATGGGAAAAACACAACAAATGCAAGCCGTGGACTATAGTTAGCAATAATATTTTGATGATGTTCTTTCACCATTTGTAACAAATGTTCCATAACAATGTAAGGTGGTGTTGGTGGGGTGATATATGTGAATTCTGCATGTTTTGCATGATTGTTTTGTAAACTCACAACTTCTCTAATAAAAAAAAGAAAAAAAATTAAGGTCATTCCATAACTGTTCCCCACCTCCCCCCAAAAAGGTGGAAGCAGCCCAAGTGTCCATCAAGAGATGAATGGATTTTTAAAAGTGGTATAGACATATGTGGCAGTTTGAGATTATTTTATGAATCCCAAAAAGAGAAAGATTATGTTTGTAAACAAATCTACTCTGGGTGTGATACCCTTTGATTGTATTAAATTCAATTGAGGGGCTTTGGTTAGATTTGTTAAGATTGCTTTTAGGGCTTTTTGATTCAATTACATCTGTAAAGGCGTGACTCAGAATGAGTCCTCACCCCCTTGCTGGGTCTGATATAAACAGACATTCACAAAGACACCCAGAAAGAGAGAGCTCTGTCATTGTTGATCCTGCCATGTGACCAAGAGAAGGCTCAAACAGCTGAGGCTCTGGGGAGAGATGAGCCATTTGCCTGATAGCTCACAGCTGCAATCGGGAAGCGTGCAGACTGGCCAAGATGGATATGGAAGGCCTGGAAAGAAACGAGCCCTGTGCCAGGAGACAGCAGAAGCCCTAAGAACAAGCCCTATGCCAGCTTGCAGCTAAGATGGGAAAGAAAGCAGAGCACCTGAGCCTGAGAGAGGAAGCCCAGAGGGGAAGGCTGAAACCTTGCGGAGATCGGCGGCCATCTTGCTTCACCATGTGGCAACACACCGGGATCAACAGTAGCTGACTTTGGTGAGAGAGCTTCTCTGCTGATGCCTTGATTTGGTCTTGGAACTGTAAGCTTTTACCCCCTAATAAATCTCCATTATAAAAGCCAAAAGCTTTCTGGTACTTTTCATTGGCACTCCTTTGGCAGACTAATACAACATGCAATGGAACATTATTTGGTCATAAAAAGGAATGAAGTTCTGATGCATTCTATAACATTGATGAACCTTGAAAACATCAGGTGGTGTGAAATAAGCCAGACAGAAAAGGACAAATACTGTATGCTCTCAGTTATATGAAATAAGCAAATTATGTATATTCATAAAGTCAGAAACTAGAATACAGGTTACCAGGGACTGAGTGGGGGCAGGGAATGGAATTAATGTTTAACATACCAATAGAGTTTCTGTTTGGAGTGATGGAAAAGTTTTGGCAATGGGTGATGCAGGTAGAGGCACAACTTTGCATGTGTAATTAACAGCACTGAATTGTATGTCTGAAAAAGGGGAAAATGGGAGATTTTAGGTTGTACGTAAGTTAGCACACATGCACAAATCCATAGAACTGTACAATATAAAGAGTGACACTTAAGATAAACTGTGGGCTATAGTTTAGAGCATAATTATAATAATAGTGTTCATGAATTGTAGTAAGGGTACTACACTAATGCAAGATGTTAATAAGAGGGAAAACTACGTATGAGAGGGAGGTATATGTGAACTCTGAACTTTCTGCATGATGTTTCTGTAAACCGACAATTTCTCTAACTTAAAAATAATAATAAAGAAATGAGTGAGGCATTGTTACGGATTGAATTGTGTCCCCCCAAAAGATATGTTCAAGTCTTAGCCCCAGATCTGTGGATGGGATCCTGTTTTGAAATGGGATCTTTGAAGATAGTATTAGTTAAGATGAGGCCAAAGTGGATTAGGGTCCTAATCCAATAAAACTGGTGTCCTTTAAAGAGAGGAACTTTGGACAGTCAGAAGCAGACTTGACAGAGGCAGAGATTGAGTGATGCCACGAATTGCCGGCAAGCCACTGCCAGAGCCCTCCAGACTCCAAGGAAGCATGGCCCTGCCAACACCTTGATTTGGACATCTAGCCTCTAAAAGTGTGAGATGATAAATTACTCTTGTTTTAAGCCATTTAGTTTGTGGTACTTTGTTATGGCAGCCACAGCAAGCTAAGACAGGTACATAGCGGATATCTATTTCTGGGTTCTCTATTCTGTTCCACTGAACTGTATGTCTATCCCTCTGCTAGGGTCCCACCCACTCTCTTGATTACTGTTGTTACATATATGCCCTACCGTTGGGAAGAACGATTCCTTCCACTTTATTCTTTTTCAACATTATTTTGCCTATTCTATAGCCTTTCCTTGTCCATACACATTTTAGAATAAGCTTGTCTATGTCTACAAAAACGCTTTGTTGAGATTTTGGTAGGAATTGCCTTAAACCTATAGACCAATTTTAGGGAGAAATGACATCTCCAGTATATTGAGTCTTCCAATTTATGAACATCTGTCTAAGTCTTTAGATCTTCTTTGATTTCTTTCATCTGCATTTTATGATTTCCAACATACAGTTCCTGTGAATGTTTTGTTAGACTTATACCAAAGTATTTCCTTTTCTTTGGAGCAACTGTAAATGGTATTGAGTTTTTCATTTCAGTTCCCACTAAGTCTACTGTCAGTATCTAGAAATGCAATTAATTTTTTTGTTTTTCTTAGTTTTTTTTATTTTTAAAGAAACTTTAGATTACATAAATGTAACATCAAAAATGGGGGTGGGGGGGATGGATGTGGCTTAAATGGTTGGGCATCTGTCTCCCTGGGTTTGATCCCTGGGACCTTCCTGTAAAAAAAAAAAAAAAGTTAAATACACTAATTGTTTCAAAAAAACAAACAAACAAACAAAAAAAAAATTGGGGGGGGGGGTGGAATGCAGATGTGGCTCAAGCGATTGAGCTCCTGCCTACCACATGGGAGGTCCTGGGTTCAGTACCCGGTGCCTCCTAAAGAAGACAAGCAAGACAGTGAGCTGGGTACAACAGGCTGGTATGTTGGGTTGGCATGGCAGGCCGGTGTGGCGAGCTGACACAAGAGATGTAAGGAGGAAAACATACTGAGAGACACAACAAAGCAGGGAGTGGAGGTGGCTCAAGCAATTAGGCACTCCCTGCTACCTGGGAGTTCTGGGGTTCTGTTCCCGGTGGCTCCTAAAAGGAAGATGAGCACACAACAAACAGACACAGCAAGTGTAAACAATGAGGGGGTGGGGAGAAATTAAAAAAAAAAAAATACAAGGGGGAGCAGATGTGCTCAAGCAGTTGAGCTCTCTCTTGCCTCCCACATGGGAGGTCCCGGGCTGATGTGGCTCAGTGGTTGAGCACCGGCTTCCCACATACAAGGTCCTGGGTTCAATTCCCAGCCCTGGGTCCCTCAAAACAAACAAACAACAACAACACCCAAAAAAAACAAAAACAAAAAACAGGGATTCCCACTTACTTTACCCCCAGAAATGCAATTAATTTTTAAGTGGTGATCTTGTCTCTTTTGACTTTACTAATTTATTAGTTCTAAGAGTTTGGGGGCAGATTCCTTGTGATTTTCTGCATAGACAACAATGTCTGCAGGTTGAGACAGTTTTATTTTTTCCTTTGATGTCTTTCTGTTGCCCATGGCAGTGGCTATAACTTCTAGAGCTACTTGAGTAAGCATGGCGAGAGTGGACATCTTGGCACACAGCCTTTCACTAGTATGAGCCTAGCTGTATGTTTCTTTGTGGATGCTTTATGAGATTGAGGAGCATGCCCTCCATTCCTACTATGCTGAGGGTTTTGTTTGTTTTGTTTTGTTTTAGGGTATCAGGAATGGAGATTGAACCTGGGGACCTCGTATATGGGAAGTAGGCACTCAACTGCTTGAGCTACATCCACTCCCCGAGAGTTTTTAAAATCATGAATGGGTGTTGAACTTTATCAAATGCTTTTTCTGCATTAAGTGATATGATCATGTGATTTTTCTTCTTTAGCCTGTTGATATGCTGGATTATATAGAATGATTTTCAAATATTGAATCACCTTGCATACCTGGAATAAATCTCAGTTGGTCGTTGTATTAGTCAGCCAAAGGGTGCTGATGCAAAATACCAGAAATCGGTTGGTCTTTATAAAGGGTATTTATTTGGGGTAGAAGTCCAGAGTTAGCAGGCCATAAAGTGTAAGTTTCTTCCCTCACCAAAGTCCATTGCCACATGTTAGAGCAAGACAGCTGCCAACGTTTGCCAGGGTTCAGGCTTCTTGGGCTCCTCTCTTCCTGGGGCTTGCCTCTCTCTGGGCTCAGCCTTGCTTTGTGCCACAGGCCAGCTGTAGATAATCAGGCAAATGGCTTGCTTCTCTTCCCAGGGCCTCCTCTCTTTCTTCACGACCAAGCTCCTCTGTATGCTACTTCCCGGGGCTCCAGCTCAAGACTCTGCATCACAGCTCCAACTCAGAACTGCTCCAACTCTGTCCTTTGCCATGTCTTTTATCTTCGAGACCCCACCCACCAAGGGGTGGGGCTCAACGCCCTACTGACGTGGCCCAGTCAACGCCCTAATCACAACTTAATCATGCCCAGATTAACAGACCAGTTTACAAGCGTGATCCAATATCTATTTTTGGAATTCGTATCTATATCAAACTGCTACAGTCCTGGTACACCTTGTTGGATTTGATTTGCTATTATTTTGTTGAGGATTTTTGTGTTTAAGTTCATGAGAGATAATTGGTCTTCAGTGGGTTTATTTGCTATTGTTTGTTTGGTTTGGTTGTTGTTTGCTGTCCTTGTTTGATTTTGGTGTCAGGGTATACTAGCAGCATGAAGTAAATTGGGATGAGTGCTGTTTTTTTCTTTTGTTTTGTTTTATTCATTCATTCATTCAACACTTATTTATTGAGTGTTGACTGTCTACTATGTATCACGACACCTTAGCAGGTGCTGGAGCTACAACGATGAATTGGACAAACAGTCCCTGCCTTAGTGGATTGAAGGGTCTACTTGGGGAGACAAATAAAGTAATGGATAAATAATGACAAATTGTGATCAGGGCTGTGAAGAAACAGTCTGGAAGGAATGATACAGAATAACAGGCAGGCGAGACAGGGAGGAAGCTGTATCTAATTTAGATACATTAATCACAGACAGCCTCTTCCAGCTGAAAGCTGAATTTAAGCTGAAATCTAAAGGATGAGAAGTAGTTGGCCGTGGAAAAGTAGAGACAAAACTATGCCAGGCAGAGGAAACAGCTTGTGCAAAGACCCAGAGGCAGAAAAGATGGGGGCATGTTGGAGGGACGAATAGAAGGCCAAGGTGACTGGAACATGGTCAAGAGGGGAGAGTGGTAGGCAGGGGTCAAACCGTGCAGGGACCAATACTTACAAACACTTGTATTTGAGTGGTGACCTGTATCAGTTATCTTTTACTGTGTAACAAATTTCCCTGAAACTTAGCGGCTTAAAACAACAATAAACATTTATGATCTCACATAATTTCTGAGGGTCAGGAATTTGGGACTGCTTAGCTGAGTGGCTCTGCCTCAGGGTCTATCATGAAGCTGCAGTCAGGATGTTGGCTGGGGCTGGAAGTCAGGGTGAAGACAGGCGTGACTGTATTTCACTTTCTGATTTGCTTCAGTGTTTGGGTTTCTTCGCAGCTGCCTAAGATGAACCAAATCTTCAGGAAAGTGAAACCCAAGGCCCCCCACCCAGCCTGACTGATTGCATTGGCATGGTGGATCCAATGACCAAAAGATTTCTCTACTGGCTGCTGAGCTAGTGACGTACAAGGATCAGATCACGAAGATGAGAGAGGGCCCTGCAAAGAATATGGTCAAGCAGAAAGCCTTGCTGGTTTTAAAGCAAAAGCAAACATGTGAACCGCAGTGCGACAATCTTGCCCAACAGTCATCTAAATTGGAACAAGCCAATGACACTATCCAGTCATTGACGGACACCGAGACGACAGCTGATGCTATGAAACTGGGTGTAAAAGAAACGAAGAAAACATACAAGCAGTTGAAAATTGATCAGATCGAGGAGTTACAAGACCAGCTTGAGGATCTGATGGAAGATGCAAATGAAATCCGAGAATCTCTGAGTCATAGTTATGACCCCCCAGACTTAGCTGAAAGTGACGGAGAAGCAGAATTAAAGGCACTGGGTGATGAGCTTCGGGCTAATGAAGACAGCTTGTAGTCGGAGGAAGCAGCATCAGCACCTGCAAATCCAGAAGGTATTCCCACGGATACAAAGAGTGCTGGTGGGTGAATTTGGATTGCCACAGATCTCTGCTTCATAGACTTGCATCATTCAAGTACATCAAGGAAAATAAATACATACTCAGACAACTGGGAAATATTTATCTTTCCAAATTATCCCTAACAGATTTAGGTTTCTTTCCTTTCTTTGAAGGAAAGGCTAATTACATTGTTTTGTTTGTTTGCTTTTTCCTTTCATCTGTTAAAGAGACTCATTGCTTAGAGCTGCTTTCTTCGTACTAAATTTGTATTCCTTTTCTCTTACGAAAGACTAACTTAAAAATATCAAGGCTGGGAGTGGGTGTGGCTCAACTGGTTGGGCGCCCGCCTACCACATGGGAGGTCCTGGGTTCTGGTCGGTCCCAGTGCCTCCTAAAAGAAGAAGAGCAGACGCCCACACCCTGCCGCCACAAGCTAGATACCCGCACCTGTCACCATGAGCTAGATGCCCACACCTGCCACAATGAGCAGACGCCTAAATGAGCAGATGTCACAAGCCAGCAGACGCTGCAGCCTACTGGAAGCAGATGTGGCTCAGGCCGTTGGGCACTCGCCTCCCATGTAGGAGGTCCCAGGTTCAGATCTTGATGCCTCCTGGAGAAGGTGAACAAACAGTGAGACAGACAAGAGAACGTCTGAGGGAGGGGGGGAATAAATAAAAAATAAATAAAGTAAATAAATTTTAAAAAATCAATGGCTATGTAAGACTTGCTTTCATCTGCTAATGATAATCTGAAGTCAAACCAAGGAAATGGGAATCTTTAAATTCTATGACACTGTAACTCAACAATTTCAAATGACCTTATATATTAATAAGACAAAGATGAAATGATTAGGACTGTTCATATTATGATTCAAAACCATTTTCTATTGTGGCATTATAGGTTGGTTAAAAGATGGCCTTTCTGATGGGTTTTGTTTTGTGAGTAAATTGTTACCGTGTTCAATAGGAATAGAATTCTCGTGACTTTATCATGAGTGGATATTTTGGTTCTAAGGTTCTTCTGTATTACCACCTGACTTGTAATCAATAATTAATATGTCTTGATATTTAAAGTAAAGGATATTTATACTCAATAGATATTTTTCAAAAAAAAAAAAAAGACGTTGCCTGGCTCTGCAGTCATCTGATAGCTTGACCGGGGCTGGAGGATCTCTTCCAAGGTGGCTGTCTCACAAGGCTGGTAGCTTGATGCTGTTGGCAGGATGCATCAGTTCCTTCTCATGTGGATCTCTCCAAGGGGCCCCTTGAGTATCCTTACAACATGGCTCCTGGTTTTTCCCAGAGTGAATGATGGGAGAGATACCTCGGAAGATGTACTCTGCCTTTTCCAAAATATCCTATTGGCTTCACGGGTCAGCCCTTCCCAGCGTGGGCAGGGACCACATACGGGTGTAAATACTAGGAGGTGAGGATCACTGTGGGCCGTCCAGGGCGGCTACTTACCACAGTCCCTTGATTGGAGGCAAGAGTGCCAGCCCTTTCTCTCTTTCTCCCTTTGCTCTGCCTGAAATCCAAGAAAATTGCCATTTTGTAGCTGGAGGGCATGTGGGTGATGGCAGAGCAACAAAAAGAAGGTGTCTGGGTGCCCAGCACTGTTGAGCTGCCACGCCAGCTCTGGACTGCCTGCCTGGCCTGGTACTTGAGAAAAAAGTACATCTCTGTCTCATCAAAGCCACAATATTTCTGAGGCCTTTGTTCCAGCAGCCTAGTCTGTCCTCTAACACAACCCCCCTGCTGAAGCAGTGTGCTTTGTGCCCCCACCCCCTGCCTTCAAATCCTTGACTGCTGGGCCTGTGGGAGGTTGGGTGAGGAGGAGATGGTGATTGGATTCAATCAGCTTCTGCTCCTGACTCTGCCATCCCTCAGACAGGTTCCAGGAGTCCAGAAAACCCCAACAGTTGGAGCAACCAAGTTTCAGCTCCTTTCTTACCTCCCAGCTGCTCCCCATCCCTTTCCCTGCCCAATGGATGAACCGTTGTGGTGGCTTGGAGCTGTATGTACCCCAGAAAAACATGTTCTTAAATCTACTCCATGGGAAGAGGCTGTGGCTCAATTGGTTGGGCTCCTGTTTACCATATGGGAGGCCCTGGGTTCGATTCCTGGGGCCTCCTGGTGAAGGCAAGCCGGCCCATGTGTGCAATGAGCTGGCACAGCAAGATGACACAACAAAGGGAGACAAGCAGACACAGAAAAGCACACAGCAAATGGACATAGAGAGCACAAGCAGCAAGGGAGGATAAATAAATAAATAAAAATAGATCTTTAAAAAATAAATAAATAAAATAAATAAATAAATCTACTCCATTCCTGTGGGTAGAAACCCATTGTAAGTAGGACTTTTTAATGAGGCTGCTTCAGTGAAGGTGTGACCCATCATTCAGGATGGGTCCTAATCCTCTTACTGGATCCTTTATGAAAGAATGAAATTCAGAAAAAGAGAGAGAAAGCCACAGAAGTAAGAAGCCAAAAGCAACGAAATCCAGAAGAGAAGGGAGAGACCAGCAGACGCTGCCATGTGCCTTGCCATGTGGCAGAGGAGCCAAGGATTCCCAGCAGCTGGTCTTTAGGGAAAAAGCAGAGACTTGATAATGGCTTGATTTGGACATTTTACTGGTCTCCAAAACTGTAAGCTAATAAATTCCCACTGTTAAAACCAACCCATTTCATGGTATTTGCTCTGACCAGCCTAGGAAATGACAACAACCATTAAGAGTATCATTCCTTTACTGAAAGCTCCTTAAAGCCGTGGATCTTACAGTGCCCCTGGGAGAAAAAGCCCACAAAGCATTAGCATCACTCTGCCAGTGAGTCTCAGCTTTATTCTGTTATCCTGTTCACCTGTCTAGATATTCTTGGCAGTCACCCAGCCATTTTCTCATTTGAACCTGGAAACAACCCCATCAGTCCCATTTTGCAGATGAAGAAAGTGAGGCTCAAAGACAGCTGGGAAGAGAGTGACAGAGAGAAGGGAGAGGCAAATGTATGGTGGATGGGCTTCTCTCAGCGGCTTGTGCTTTCCCTCATCATAGCCTCCCCAGCCTGCCCCTCACCTGCTCCTGGCCTCATCAGTGCCAAGCCTGGGCCATAGAGAAGTCTTTCAAAGCCAGCGTCCACCCAGCGCTGGTTGCAGACTGGATGATATCTTAAGCATTTTCATAGATTAGTGCAGGTCCCACGAGGAAGGCACTATTATTATCCCCACTTTACAGATAAATCGAGGTTCTGAGAAGGGAAATAAATTATCTAGGGTCACACAAACTCGGGCTGTTCCTAACCTCTAATCACCCTGCTTTGTTTGTCCTTGGAGGGCCCTCATCCTGCTTCCGGCACAAAATCTTCTCCCAGGCCCTGGACAGTCATTCCACGGTTCTGGGTAAGCACCATTGGGCGACTTTTGGTAGGAATGGTTCAGAAGCATGTGGCTTCCATTTAGGCCCAGATTTTAAAAATAATAATACATGTGGGGAAGGTCCATTCAGTCCAGCCACCCACCAGCAGCTTTCTGTTCTCTGTCGATGCTCAAATCTGTCTGGGATTCTGCCTGGCCAGCGAGGCCTGGTGTAGGTGGCACCTCCTGCAGATAGCCTGCCCTGCCCTCAGCTCGTGTTTTCTAGATAAACACAGATGCCAGTCTCTGCAACCAAATGGCATTTCTATGGCCCTGTGAGAACGTCCGCCCAGCACAAGCCTTCCAGCTGCTTCTGGAAGTCCCAAGGGAATTTCCTCTTGGCCAGTGGCTTTCTGAGACTCTAAGTGGCTCAGCTCATCCTGTTTTTGCTCATTCATGACAGCCTCTCCCCTCCTGGCTCAGAAAGGCTGCTCTCGTGAGTGATTTACTCGTTCATTCAGAGATCTAGGTTGAGGCCCCTGCCATGTGGCAGGCACTGAGCAGGGCGCTGGAGACCCAGCTATGTTTTCTGCACGGGCCTGCTGCCCTCATGGACATACAGTCCAGCTGAGAAGACAGTTTTTAAAACAGCAAGATACCATTTCACACCCATCACGAATTAGAAAGGTAGACCCTCTCAAGAGCTGGTGACAATGGGGGGAGATGGGAAACCTCGGGTGTGGACGTGGACATGTGAACTGGCAGTCACTCTGGAAAGCAATCAGGCAGAATTTGCAAAGCGAAGTATCAGCATGCCTTGTGACCCAGAAATCCCACCCCTGGTAATCATCCTGGGAAATCTTCACAAAAATCCACAAGGCAACTCGGGTGTAGATGTGCATCACAGTGTTGGCCGTGGCAAAATGTAGTGGATCCTTACTACGGAACTGGGAGCAGCAACAAGAAAAGACTAACTAGATGTACATCCAGCAACATGGACACATAGATCTCAAGATAGTAAATGGAATGCGGTTTAATTTTTGAAAATTATTAATAAAACACATGAAAAAAAAAAAAAAAAGGGAGGCGGCTGTGGCTCAATCAGTAGGGCTCCCGTTTGCCATATGGGAGGCCCCGGGTTCGGTTCCCGGGGCCTCCTGGTGAGGGCGGGCCCGCCCGCACGGCGTGGTTAGCTGACCCAGTGAGCACAAGCAGCAAGGGGGGGATAAATGAATAAATAAATAAAATCTTTAAAAAAAAAAAAAATAAAAAAAAATAAAAAAAATAAAACACATGTAAGAAGTCCTTAAAGGAAAACTTTTGCAAGATTCATGCATGTTTGGGGAGGAGAAGGCAAATGAGAGTGGGAAAAAGAGAAACATAAAACGAATAAGAAAGAGATCTTTCATAAACAACCGAATATCATGTGCTATGCCCTGAACTTATGTACCTGGAGGTCCTCAGAAGCTTTTCTTTTTTTTTATTTTATTTTATTTTATTTTATTTTATTTTATTTTATTTTATTTTATTTTATTTTATTTTTTTACCGGGAGGTCCCGGGGATCGAACCCGGGTCCCTCCATATGGGAGACGGACGCCCAACCAGTTGAGCCACATCCGACCCCTCCTCAGAAGCTAAATATTTTTTTTTTGTTTGTTTTGTTTTGTTTTGTTTTGTTTTTACCGGGAGGTACTGGGGATCGAACCCCGGTCTCTCCATATGGTAGACGGACGCCGAACCTCTTGAGCCACATCCGTTTCCCAGATTTTTATTTTTTTATTCATTTATCCCCCCCTTGCTGCTTGTGCTCGCTGCGTCAGCTAACCACGCCTTGCGGGCGGGCTTGCCTTCACCAGGAGGCCCCAGGAACCGAACCCGGGGCCTCCCATATGGTAAACGGGAGCCCTACTGATTGAGCCACAGCCGCTTCCCCAGAAGCTAAATAAAAAACAAGTAACTACACTGACAACCAAATAAGCCAGGCCAGTGGACATAACCTAAGTGTCCCATCCCAGGCTGCTCTGCTCTGTTCTCTGGTCATATTTCTCCCCTCTGGCCTTGGCCCAGTGGCCTCATACCAAACTTCCATGCTTGGGCTCTTTTACCTTTCCCTGAAGGTCTCACACAGCTCGTCCCATGTCGGGGGCCCTGCCAGCCCCAGTCTGTCTGAATCCCAGGGTGAACACAGCTGTGTCTGTGACATGTGGTTTCTGTACGGTCACAGAACCTTGTCACTCTCTCATTTGTAAGTGTTTATTGAGGGCCCGCTTGCTCTCAGGCTCTGGGGACAGAAAGGGGGATGATAATGATAAAAGCATTTCTATGAGCTTACTGAGGGACAGCCTCTATTCTAGTGCTTTAGCTGGAGCAACCATTTAAATCCACTTAAAGTCACAGAGACTTACAGCGTTGGTTAGTTGATCATGGAAAAGAAAGAGAGGAAACAGATGGGTAGTTTACTGAATTCTTACTTGGTCTATACAAGTGGAAGAGTTCAAGGTCAAATGAACAGAAGTCTAACTTGGATTACCAAAATAGAGCATCACAGCCCCTCAATCGTCAGCCTTGAGCCAGTTTACAGACCTTGAATAAAGGGGAGGCTGGGTAGGAGGGACCCTGCTACATGGCTAGAAATGTATTTTGTTTATCTGTCTTCCAGCCTTCCCCAAAGGGGCCTATGGCCATTTTCCAGGGTGACTGTGCATTGGGGAAAGGGAAATAATTTGGGAGATTACTAGCCATTACCTCTGAACTGACAGTAATTCCAAGAGACCCAAAATGTCACTGTGGTCCACCAGTCAGAGTAGGGGCTTAAGGAGGTCAGATGATCGATGGAGCTTTACCTCAGGTCTCTCTCACGGTGGGTCCCGTGGGACCCTGAGCCCATCCTGTGGCTATTTCCCCAGTTCCGGAATGCATGATTAGAGTAGACATCCTCAGCAATGGCAGAATCCCCATGGGGAAGATACTGTTATTATCATCCCCATTTTACAGAGAGGGAGACTGAGGCATAGGAGCTTAAGGTCTCACAGCTTGGAAGCTGGAGTCAAACATTGGCAGTTTGGCTCAAAGTCCACACCCTTAACCGTTATGCCCTGAAGCATTTGATGCTTAGTGAGGGAGAGAAGTAGGAATAGAAATTGTGGAATTGCAGTGGTAGAGCTAAACATGGGGGATTATGGGAGCCTGGGTGGTGGGTTGAGGTCTGCAGGGGGCTCCCAAGGAAGGAGAGGTCTAGTCACAGTTTTTTTTTTTTTTTTTTTTTTTTTT
>JAKSZT010054302.1:188847-207306 GCA_026826555.1 Tolypeutes matacus | reverse complement strand
GATGGATGGATGGATGGATGGATGGATGGATGGATGGATGGATGGATGGATAGATAGATCGATTTTTTCACACCATGATCAGAGACTTACAGCAAAGCCCTCTACAACCTGCCCTAGCCTCCTTCCCACTCGCGCTTCAACCCTGAACGCAAAGCTGTCCTCTGGTGGATTGGTCTCTGCCCAACCCCCCTTTCCTGCCCCTGTGACTTTGCACTTGCCACTCCCTGGGCCTGCATTGCTCTCTCCTTGCAGCTACACCTTTGCAGCTCTACCCAGTTTTCAGGGATCATCTCCCCCCTGATCCACAGTCAGAACTGATGTGTCTCCTCTGTACTTGCCTGGCACATGGTTTGTACATGCAGTAATGGCCTTGTCCCCACTGGTCCCCACTGATTCATCAGCCCAGCTCCATAGTCTGGCAGCATGTATTTACTGATTCAGCAAATGTTTATTGGACACCTACTCTGAGCTAGCCACTGTTCTAGGCCCCGGGGACAGAGCAAGGAACCAACCCTACAAGTCCCCGCCTTTGTGGAGTTTACATTTTAGTGAGGACAAAGAGTAAATAAGTAAATCAACAGACACATAATTCGCCCGGTGGTGATAAGGGCGTGAAGAAAGCTAAAGTGGGGTAGATCAGCTATCCTAGAGAATGACGCAGGTTCTTTTTTGGATTAGGCGTTCAAGGATGGCTTCTACATGGAGGTGGTGTTTTTGGAGTGGCCTGCATGAAGTAAGGAAGGGTGCCTTGCAGTATCTGGGGCAAGAGTGTTCCAGGCTGAGGGGAGCAAGAGCAAAAAGCCATACGCCCAGTCAGGGCCCAGCAAATAGCTGCTGAGTTAAATTGGACAATGGAGAGGCACAGAGGAAATGGCTGTGCCACTGCTCCAGGAGGAAGTGAGGGCAGCTTCTTATCTTCTGAAAGAATGGCTGGTGGAGGGGGCGGATGTGGCTCAAATGGTTGGGCGTCCGTCTGCCATATGGAGGGACCTGGGTTCTATCCCCGGGACCTCCCGGTAAAATAAAAAATATATATAGAAGGCGCATGGGCTGCCAGGCTCTGTGTGCCGCTGAGCTGTCGGGCCCCGGGAGCCATGCAGCAGGATGATGACCTAACAGGGAAGAGACAAGACGAGATGCTCCGAAAGCTCCAGAAGCCAGGAGCTGAGGTGGCGCAGGCAGCAGAATACCTCTCTCCTACATCGGAGATCTCCAGGATCGAATCCTGGTGAAGACTGGAGGAGGAGGATGAGAAGAGATGGCAGGAAACAGACACAGAGAATTGCCCAGCAAATGGACACAAAACAGCAAATGGGGAAGGGGGGGTTTAAAATGGATAAAGTAAATAAATAAATCTTTAAAAAAAAAAAAAAAAGAATGGCTGGTGGGGAGTGGATGTAACCTAATGATTGAGTTTCTGCTTCCATATATGAGGTCCTGGGTTCAATCCCTGGTACTTCCTTAAAAAAAAAGACCAGTAGGACAACCTTTGGAAGCCACACTCCTTTGGAAGCCACACTCACTGAACTTGGCTTCTCTAGGCGGGCAGCATGGAATTGCAGGAAAGAGAAGCAGATTGTGAATTCAAATCCTGGCTTTGGCCCTTGTCTGTGAGCTTGGGGTCACTTCATCTCCTTAGCCTCCTCCCTTTTCTACCCTAGCAGTAGGATGATAACATGTTGTAGGGAGCATAATATTAAGAGTGGACCATTTCTTGAGCTCCAACCATGAATTAGGTCCTGGGCCAAATTTTTCATCTATCTAACCTCACTTACTACGGAAAACAACATTTTGAGACAGGTCTTGTAGTTTGTAGAGGTTCAGTGACATGCTGAAAGCAGCATAGTCAATAGAATTCCCTGGGATTCAGGCTTGTCAGACTCTAAATCTCAGACTCTTAATCTCTACCATGAATTTTAACTGCAGGTTGTGATCCATGAGTATGTATGAAATCAATGTCATGACTAACATTTAAAAAAATAAGATTAGAATAGAAGATAGAGTATTTTTTCTGAAGCTCGTTTCATTGCTGTGAGCATGTTTTTATTGTAAAATATATTTCTTATAGTGGGTTCAGGGTAAAAAAAAAAAAAAAAAGTGTGAAAAATGCTGCTTTCAGCACAGCCAAGGGCAAAGCT
Source organism: Tolypeutes matacus (assembly GCA_026826555.1). NCBI lineage: Eukaryota > Metazoa > Chordata > Mammalia > Cingulata > Chlamyphoridae > Tolypeutes > Tolypeutes matacus. Next base: position 205,168 of record JAKSZT010054302.1, on the reverse strand, counting down.
CCTGTCACAGAGTCTGGTACGTGGAGGTTTGCACGAGGGTATTGGAATGTAAGAAATCAGGCAGCACACGTGGAAGAGCTCAGAGAGATCTGAGTACTCAGTGGCCACTATGGGATCTGAGCTCTCCTGAAAGTTCCTCAATAAATCTTTTGGTGCAAGACCACTTTGCTGAGAGCATTAGTGGCTTGGGCTCGGGGAGGAGGGAGGCTCCAGCTCTTGCTGGAAGTTTGGAGAGTGGTGGGATGGGGTCCTCGGTGATGGCAGAGAGTACCTGGGGACTGGTGACCCTGGACCTCCCAAGTTCCAGTGCCCATTCTGGACTGCTGCCACCCACAAGGACTCATGGGTGGCGGCTCTTACTACTATGACAATTATTATTAGACTCTGGAAGAGTACTCCCTGCCCCTGACCTCCCTGCTGTGTGACTCTCCAACTCCAGGCTACAAGGCAGGAGACGGGTTGCTGAGAAGGGGGACCCTGGAGCCAGATGCCTGGGCTTGCAGTCTGGCTTCTCCACTTATGAGCTCTGTGATCTTGGGCAAGTCACTTCACTCTGTGCTTCAGTGGCCTCATTTGTTACGTGGGGAATCTAAGGGCACCTTTCTCATAGGGCCGGCGTGAGGGATACAGGAGTTAACATATGTTCTCCGAAAGGTTCTCGGAAACTGCTTGGTGCTAAATGTCAGCTGCTGTGGTCCTCCTAAAGGCCACGGAAACCACCGAGGGAGGCGCCAGAAGTAAAGGCGGAGTTTGCAGCCCCTGGGAGTCTACCTTACATCCAGACGTTGCTGGTAAAGGAGGGGCACCTCTGTGCCCTGCAATCTTGCTTCCAGCAGTTGATACCTTTGCCCTCTGTTTAACAAGGAGGCAGGCGGCTCAGAGCTCTTGCCTCACTTGCAGGGCACCTCCCTGTCTTGCCTCACAGCATTTTGTGGTTTTGTCTTCATTTCCTTTGGTTAAATGACTTTGAGGTGGGGGTGGGGGCTCCTTTTGGGCAAGAGGAATGCTTCTTCAGCCACTCTTGTCTGCCCTGCCCTGGTGGTTGCCCCTACTGTCTGGAGCATATTTATCTCCGGGATCTTGCAAGTCACTCTTTCCCCACACAGGCCAAGAAGATTGTGTACACACAGGCTTTGTGCTAGGCTGTAACTTCATCTCATGTATGCAGTGCTTCTCAGCCTCGACCGTGCCTGGGGCATCAGGTCCACCTGCAGGTTCTGACTCTGCAGGCCTGGGGTGGGGCGGAGGCTGCTGGTCGGAGACCGTGGTGCGAATAGCAAGGGTCCTCTCAGCGGTCACCTGCAGCAGGGGTCATCAGCAGAGGACATGGGGGCCCCACGTGGTTAAGAGATGGTTCGAGCCCACCCAGCTTGGACTAAGATCCAACCCCAGAGTTCGGGTGCCAGGATGCTGCCTTGCTGTCCCTGCGGCTCTGCACTGGGGGCAAAGCTGCATTTGCTCCAAATCTCTCAAATCCTATGACATCCCCTTGACCCCATCCCCTCCTAGCGGGACTGCTAAGATGGCTTGAGAGGGGAGCGGGTGTAGCTCAGTGGCTGAGCGCCTGCTTCACATGTACGAGGTCCTGGTTCAATCCCTGATACCTCCTAAAATATATATATGTGTGTGTGTGTGTGTGTGTGTATGTATGTGTATATATATGGCTTTAGGCATCAGCTTTTCCATCTTGGAATGGACTCCACACCATGTGGCCAGAGTTCCCAGCAAAGGATATATTATGACCATGAACTCCTTTACCACCGACAGGTACCATGAGGCCAAATGTTACAAAATGCAATCTTGAAGGAAAGAGGGCCAGAGAGACACTCCCACACCAAGTCAGACGCGCCAGGCGTGGCGGCAGGTGCCCTGGTGGGTGACGCTGAGAGGAGACTGTCCTCATGGCAGGGCGTGGAGCAGGCTGGTGGTGCTCACAGCAAATGCCAGTTTCCATGGATCTGGAAAAGGCAAAGGTCACTCTCTTTAAATGTATTTTTATTCTTTTTATAACAGCTTTATTGAGCTATAGTTCACATACCATAAAATTCACCCTTTTAAGGTGTACAGTTCAGTGGTTTTCAGTATGGTCATGTTACTCTCTAATTCCAGAACATGTTCATCTTCCCCAAAAGAAACCCTGTACCCATTGGAGTCACTCCCCATTCCCATCCACCACAGCCCCTGGCAACCCCTAATCTACATTCGGTCCTCATGGATTTGTCTACTCCGGACCTTTCTTACAAATGGGATCCTACATTATGGGTCTTTTACACCTGACTTCTTTCACGAGGCGTAATGTGTTCAAGGTTTATCCATGTTGTAGCACATGTCAGTACCTCGCTGCTTCTTATTGCCAAATAATATTGTATTGTACCACATTTTATTTATCCATTCATCAGCAGATGGACGTTTGGGTGGTTTCCACTTTTTGGCTACTGTGAATAAGGCTGTATGACCATTTGTCTATAAGTTTCTGTGTGGACATATGTTTTCATTTCCTAGGAGTGGAATTGCTGGGTCATATGGTAACTCTATGGTTAACATTTTGAGGAACTGCCAAATTATTTTCCAAAGTGACTGTACCATTTTATAGTTCCACCAGCAATGTATAAGGGTTCCAATTTCCCCATCATTAGTTTATTTTTTTAAGATTTATTTTATTTATTTATCTCTCCCTACCCCCTCATTGTTTGCCCTTGCTGTGTCTGTTCATCTTCTTTGTTTCTTTGAGAGGCACTGGGAACTGAACCCGGGATCTCCAATGTGGGAGGGGGGCACCTAATCACTTGAGCCACCTCCACTCCCTGCTTTGTTGTATCTCTTGTTGTGTTTTTCCTCTTTGTCTCTTGTTGTGTCATCTTGTGGCATCAGCTTGCTGCACCTGCCCATTGAGCCAGCTCACCGTCCTGCTTGTCCTCTTTAAGAGGCACTGGGGGGGTGGGGTGGATGTGGCTCAAATGGTTGGGCATACATCTGCCATATGGAGGGACCCAGGTTCGCTTCCCGGGACCTCCTGGTAAAATAAAAATAGAAAGCCTGCAGGTGAGCCACCAAGCCAGGCCCCGCCAAGCCATGCAGTTAGATGATGACGCAGTAGGGGAGAGACACAGGCAAGAGCCAAGATGAGGCACACCAAAAACCAGGAACTGAGGTGGCGCAGGTGGCAGAGTGCCTCTCTCCCACATTGGAGGTCCTTAGGATCGAATCCTGATGAAGACAGGAGGAGAAGAATGAGAAGGGAAGGCAGGAAACAGACACAGAGGGTCACCCAGTGAACGGACACAGACAGCAAGTGGGGCAGGGGGGCGGAATAAATAAAAAGTAGATCAATAAATCTTGAAAAAAAAAAAAAAAGAAGAAGAACTGGGAACCTCTGCTCCCTGCTTTGTTGATCTCTCATTATGTTTTTCTTCTTGTGTCTCTTGTTGCATCATCTTGTTGTGTCAGTTTGCCACACTTGCCTGTCGCGCTAGCTTACTGTCTTCTTCAGGAAGCACTGGGAACCGAACCACAGACCCCACGTGTGGTAGGCAGCAGCCCAATCACTTGAGCCACATCTGCTTCCATGCCCCCATTTATTTATTTATGTATTTATTTATTTATTTATTTATTTTAATCAAACAATATATTACACAATATATTTGGTTCATAGTAATGCATTCATACAGTATTTGTCCTTTTGTGTCTGGCTTGCTTCACTCAACATAATGTCCTCCAGGTTCATCCATGTTGCCATATGCTTTACGACTTCATTTCTTCTTACAGCTGCATAATATTCCATCGTGTGAATAGACCACAGTTTGTTTATCCATTCATCTGTTGATGGACACCTGGGTTGTTTCCAACTTTTGGCAATGATGAATAATGTCGCTGTGAACATCAGTGTGCAGATGTCTGTTGGTGTCACTGCTCTCAGTTCTTCTGGGTATATACCCAGTAGTGGTATTGCAGGGTCACGTGGCAAGTCTATATTCAACTTCTTTAGGAACTGCCAAACAGTCCTCCATAGTGGTTGTACCATCCTGCATTCCCACCAACAGTGAAGAAGTGTTCCTATCTCTCCACATCCTCTCCAACACTTGTAGTTCTCTGTCTTTTTAATAGCAGCCATTCTGATAGGTGTGAAATGATATCTCATTGTAGTTTTGATTTGCATTTCCCTAATCATGAGTGATGTTGAGCATTTCTTCATGTGTTTTTTTGCCATTTGTATTTCTTCTTCGGAGAAATGTCTATTCAAGTCTTTGGCCCGTTTTTTAATTGGGTCATTTGTCTTTTTATTGTTGAGCTGTAACATCTCTTTATACATCCTGGATATTAAACCCTTATCAGATATGTGATTTCCAAATATTTTTTCCCATTGAGTTGGCTGCCTTTTCACCCTTCTGACAAAGTCCTGTGAGGTGCAAAAGTGTTTAATTTTGAGGAGGTCCCATTTATCTACTTTTTCTTTTGTTGCATGTGCGTTGGGTGTGAAGTCCAAGAAACCACCACCTACTACAAGGTCTTGAAGATGTTTCCCTACATTTTCTTCTAGTAGTTTTATGGTCCTGGCTTTTATATTTAGATCTTTGATCCATTTTGAGTTGATTCTTGTATAGGGGGTGAGATAGGGGTCCTCTTTCATTCTTTTGGTTATAGATATCCAGTCTCCCAACACCATTTGTTGAAGAGACTTTTTTTTCCCATCAGTGTGGGCTTGGTAGGTTTGTCAAAAACCAGTTGACTGTATAGGTGAGGGTTTATTTCTGGATTCTCAATTCTATTCCACTGATGGATATGTCTATCTTTATGCCAGTACCATGCTGTTTTGACCACTGTAGCTTTGTAATATGTTTCAAGGTCAGGCAGTGAAATTCCTCCCACATTGCTCTTCTTTTTTAGAATGCTTTTGGCTATTCGGGTGCACTTACCCTTCCAGATGAATTTGGTAATTGCCTTCTCTAATTCTGTAAAGTAAGCTGTTGGGATTTTGATTGGTATTGCATTGAATCTATAAATTGGTTTGGGCAAGATTGACATCTTCACGATATTTATTCAGATTGTTCAGTGCTAGTGTACAAAAACATTACTGATTTTTGCGTGTTGATCTTATATCCTGCCACTTTGCTGAACTCATTTATTAGTTCAAGTAGCTTTGTTGTGGATGCTTCAGGATTTTCTAAATACAGGATCATGTCATCCGCAAACAGTGAGAGTTTTACTTCCTCTTTTCCTATTTGGACACCTTTAATTTTTTTGTCTTGTCTAATTGCCCTAGCTAGAACTTCTAGTACAATGTTGAATAACAATGGTGACAGTGGGCATCCTTGTCTTGTTCCTGATCTTAGGGGGAAAGCTTTCAACCTTTCCCCATTGAGTATGATGTTGGCTGTGGGTTTTTCATATATGCCTTTTATCATATTGAGGAATTTTCCTTTTATTCCTATCTTTTGAAGTATTTTTATCAAAAAAGGATGTTGGATTTTGTCGAATGCCTTTTCTGCATCTATTGAGATGATCATGTGGTTTTTTTCCTTCAACTTGTTAATGTGGTGTATTACATTGATTGATTTTCTTGTGTTGAAGCAGCCTTGCATACCAGGAATAAATCCCACTCGGTCGTGATGTATAAGTCTTTTGATATGCTGTTGGATTCGATTTGCAAGTATTTTGTTGAGAATTTTTGCATCTATGTTCATGAGAGAGATTGGTCTGTAATTTTCTTTTCTTGTGGAATCTTTAACTGGCTTTGGTATTACGGTGATGTTGGCTTCATAAAATGTGTTGGGTAATTTTCCCTCCTCTTCAATTTTTTGGAAGAGTTTAAACAGGATTGGTGTTAATTCTTTTAGAAATGCTTGGTAGAACTCACCTGTGAAGCCATCTGGTCCTGAACTTTTCTTTGCTGGGAGATTTTTGATGACGGATTCAATCTCCTTAATTGTTATTGGTTTGTTAAGTTCTTGTATTTCTTGTTGTGTCAGTGTAGGTTGGTTATGAGTTTCTAGAAATTTGTCCATTTCATCCAGGTTGTCTAGTTTGTTGGCATATAGTTTCTCATAATATCCTCTTATGATTCTTTTTATTTCAGTGAGGTCATTTGTAATTTTCCCCCTTTCATTTCTGATTGTATTTATTTGCATCTTCTCTCTTTTTTTCTTTGTTAGTCTAGCGAGGGGTTTGTCAATTTTATTGATCTTCTCAAAGAACCAGCTTCTGTTGATTTTCTCTATTGCTTTTTTGTTCTCATTTTCATTTATTTCTGCTCTAATCTTTATTATTTCTTTCCTTCTTTTTGCTTTAGGATTGGTTTGCTGTACTTTCTCTAGTTTCTCAAGTTGTTCAGTTAAATCTTTGAGTTTAGCTCTTTCTTGTTTTTTTTTTTTTTTAGATTTTATTTATTTTATTCATTCATTTATCCCCCCCTTGCTGCTTGTGCTCGCTGGGTCAGCTAACCACGCCGTGCGGGCGGGTTTGCCTTCACCAGGAGGCCCCGGGAACCGAACCTGGGGCCTCCCATATGGTAAACGGGAGCCCTACTGATTGAGCCACAGCCGCTTCCCTCTTGTTTCTTAATATAGACATTTAGGGCTATAAATTTCCCTCTCAAGACTGCCTTTGTTGTATCCCATAAGTTTTGATATGTTGTGTTCTCATTTTCATTTGTCTCAATATATTTACTGATTTCACTTGCAATTCCTTCTTTGACCCACTGAATATTTAGGAGTGTGTTGTTCAGTCTCCACACATTTGCAAATTTCCTTTTTTCCTGTCTGTTATTGATTTCTAGTTTCATTCCATTATGATCTGAGAAGGTGCTTTGTATAATTTCAATCTTTTTATATTTATTGAGAGCTGTATTGTGACCTAACATGTGGTCTATCCTGGAGAAAGATCCATGGGCACTTGAGAAGAATGTATAATCCGCTGAGTTTGGATGCAGTGTTCTGTATATGTCTGTTAGGTCTAACTTGTTTATCATATTGTTCAAGTTCTCTGTTTCCTTGTTGATCTTCTGTCTAGTTGTTCTATCTAATGATGTGAGAAGGGTGTTGAAGTCTCCAACGATTATTGTAGAAATGTCTATTTCTCCCTTCAGTTTTGCCAGAGTTTGTCTCATATATTTTGGGGCACCCTGGTTAGGTGCGTAGATATTTATGACTGTTATATCTTCCTGGAGGAGCGTCCCTTTTATTAATATATAATGGCCTTCCGCATCTCTTACCACTTTTTTGCATTTGAAGTCTGTTTTGTCTGATATTAGTATAGCTACCCCTGCTCTTTTCTGTTTACTATTCACATGGAGTATCTTTTTCCAACCTTTTACTTTCAGCTGGCTTGTATCCTTGTGTCTGAGATGAGTTTCTTATAAGCAGCATATGGATGGCTCATGTTTTTTTATCCATTCTGTCAGCCTGTATCTTTTGATTGGGGAATTTAATCCATTCACGTTCAATGATATTACTGAAAATGCACTATTTATTTCCTCCATTTTATTCTTTAGTTTTCATATATCATCTTATTTTTGTCTTTCTTTTTACTCTTTTGGTTATCCTTTCTGCTTTTCTTTCTTCTATACTGTCCTCCAAGCCTCTCTCTCCTGTCTTTTTCTTTCAGGTTCTAAGGCTTCCTTTAAATTTTCCTGCAAAGGTGGATTCTTTTTTGCAAACTCTCTTAGTTTCTGTTTGTTTGTGAATACTTTATATTCACCTTCATATTTGAAGGACAGTTTTGCTGGGTAAAGAATTCTCGGCTGGCAGTTTTTCTCTTTCAGTTTCCTAATTGTATCATACCACTGTCTTCTCGCCTCCATGGTTTCTGAAGAGAAATCTGCACAAAGTCTTACTGGACATCCTTTGTACGTGATCATTTGCTTCTCTCTTGCTGCTCTGAGCATTTTCTCTTTATCTTTTACATTTGACATTCTGAATAATATGTGTCTTGGCGTAGGTCTATTTGGATTTATTCTTATTGGGGTACGGTGTCCTTCTTGGACATGTAAGTTCATTTCTTTCGTGAGAGTTGGGAAAATTTCAGCTATTATTTCCTCAAATACTCTTTCTGCCCCTTTTCCTTTCTCTTCTCCTTCTGGAACTCCAATGACACGTATGTTCTTGCGTTTTGTGTTGTCATTCAACTCTCTGAGCCCCTGCTCAATTTTTTCCATTCTTTTCTCTCTCTGTTCTTTTCTCTCTTCAATTTTAGCTGCTCTGTCTTCAGTATCACTTATTCTTTCTTCTATCATTTCGAGTCTGCTGTTGTATGCTTCAAATGTATTTTTTACTTCACCTATGTGTCTTTCATTCCCATGAACTCCGTTACTTTTCTGTTCATGATTTCAAATTCTTCTTTACGTTCACGCAATGACTTCTTGATGTCATTGATCTCTTTAACTATATTCTCTTTCATCTCATTAATTTGATTTTGGAAATGTGTGCTCATCTCACTGATTAGTTCTCTCAAATTCGGCATCTCTTCTGGGACTTTGATGTATTCCTTTTCTTGGACCATGTCTTCTATTTTCTTAGTATGGCCCGTAATTTTTTGTTGGTGCTTAGGCATCTGGTTAGTTTGTATTTTACTTAGATGCTCTATCTCTTTCTCTTTTATGGGGTTTTAGTGGCAGGAGGCTGTGAGTTACCACTGCTCTTTGATTTTTGTCTCAGCCTTGATTGTTGGGATTGTTCTGCTGGTTGCTCAAAACTGGGCACTGGACCCAGTATTTGGTTTTAGAGTCTTTTCTTAGGGCCTTGGGCAGGGAGGCTATGGAGGCCAGGAAAAGACTCTCTTACTTATTAATTTTCTTATGTGTACTTCCTTGGTCTGCCAGGAGATGGCGCTTGTTGGCTGCTCTCAATTCAATGCCTGGTCGGAGTGTATTTGTTGTGACACAGACCAGATCAATGTGATAGAGCTTCCTGTCTGGGGGCTAGGAGCCCTGTGATTCAAACTTTCTGAGACAGTTCTCCAGACTTCTCTCGTAGTACCCCCCTTTTCCCAGCTAGGAAATATTTCCACTCCCTTCTGAATCCTCAACAATCAGTCCCTGTTAGTAGAGAAGGAGATTGGGAGGTTTGTGTATCTTTAGCCCCTTGCAGGCTCCAAGGCAAACAATGGCACAGCCCCACCCAGCCTGGAAGGGCTCTCGGGACAGGGCGGACCAAACCTGGGAGTCCAAGGCAGGGTCAGCCCCAGGCTCCCTCTCCCCTCTCCCGTGGTGTCCTCAACAATTAGTCCAGGCTAGAAGAGAGCGAGGTTGCGAGGATCGGATTTCTCCAGTCCTTTCCAGGCTCCCAGGGCAAACCGCCGTGTGGAAGGGTCCTTTCCAGGCTTTCAGGGCAAACCGCCGTGTGGAAGGGTCCGTGGGGCTCTGCAGCCCAAATTTCAGGTCAGAACCTGAGTCAGCCTAAGGCTGTGTCCCTCTCTCTCCCCTTTCCGGGAGTGGCAGATCCTTGAAGCCCCCTTTGTCTGTGGTCACAGGCCCAGGGGCCGGAGAATTCTGAAGAGTGTGGGGGAGGGTGCCGGCAGCAGCAGAAGCTGCTACTTGCAACTCACAGTTCTGCAGTCGCGATTTCCCTCTTCTGTCCCTCTCTCCTCTGGGTGGTGTGCAGCCTTCACCTGCTGTCCTAAACCCTAGATGATCTTTTTCGGGGCTGTTTCAGCTTGTCCTCTAGCTGTTTTTCTGGAGAAGAGATTCCCGTGTCTTACTAGTCCGCCATCTTCCCGGAAGTCCTTCCCATTTATTTTTTTTGAATAATTTATTGAAGTATATTATTATTCATACATGAACATACATAAACTATAAGTGTTCAGTAAACATCATGAACTTACAAAACAAATATGCATAACATCACACAGGGCTCCCACACATCACCCCCCCCACAAACACCCCATATTTTCGTGAAACATTTGCTAACAAATCATGAAATAGCGTCAAAGTATTACTACTAACTACAGTCTGTATCTTCCTCCCCTATACGTTTTTTTTTAAAGGATTTATTTACTAATTTATTTACTTTTATCCATTTTTAGCACACACACCCCCTTGTTTTTGCTGTTTCTGTGTCCATTTGCTGGGCAACTCTCTGTGTCCATTTCCTGCCCTCTCTTCTCATCCCTCTCTCCTCCTGTCTTCACTGGGATTTGATCCTCGGAACCTCCGATGTGGGAGAGAGGCATCCCACTGCCTGCACCACCTTAGTTCCTGTTTTTTTGGTGCATCTCATCTTGGCTCTCCCTTGTGTCACTCTCCTGTTACGTCATCTTGCTGCAGGGCTTGCAGGGCCTGGTGGCCCACGCACCTTCTATATTTTTCTTTTTTTAAATTTTTACCGGGAGGTCCCGGGGATCGAACCCAGGTACCTCCATATGGGAGATGGATGCCCAACCATTTGAGCCATATCCGTCCCCCTGCTATATCTCTTAAGGTTGACCAAGGATACCTAGAGTTACAGTCATTTCCCATACAGGATGGTCATATAATAAATCAGGCTTAGTTTATCACCAGCATTCTAAAAACCAGACCTAGGGAGAAAAACTAGATATGGGGACACATGCATGGTTTCTAATATAGCAAATGTTTGTCCTACCCTGATTATCACAAAATCAGGACAGCAAGAATATTCACATACCATTTTTTTTTTTTTCTTTTAAGATTTTACTTATTTATTCATTTATCCCCCCCTTGCTGCCTGCGTTCGCTGGGCCAGCCAACCACGCCGTGCGGGCGGGCCTGCCCCCACCAGGAGGCCCCAAACCCGGGGCCCCCCACATGGCAAACGGGAGCCCCACTGATTGAGCCACAGCCGCCCCCCCCCCCCCATTTATTTTTAATCATTTGTTTTTAAATCAAAAACTTTGATTTCCACTTGAGCAGTGCAAGGTGGAGTGAATATGCAGTAACTTGCTGAAGCAAGCCTGCCCTTGGAAACAAGCAAATCTGGCCTTCAGTCCTGGGGCATCTGCTTTGCTGTGTGTCCTCGGGGGTCACTCATCCTCTCTGAGCTGGTTTTTTTCTCTTGAGACCTGAAGTGGGATCTAATAACGGAGGTCAGGAAAGCAGAGTGTGAGCAGCTCTGGCCTCCTTGTCCCTTTTTGCTGTGGTGGTGGTTGTTGGATCATCCCCGCCCAGAGGCCTGATTCTAACGTCCACCCGCACTGCTAAGAGGAGCACGACGGGAGGCAGGTAGACCTCCACTTAAATCCCGGCTCTGTTTCTTACTGTCTACCAGGCTTTGGGCTTGTAAACTTCACCTTTCTGAGCCCGGATTCTTCTTCTGTAAAACGGAGATTAGACACCATATCAGAGGCTAGAGTGGCTGTGGCAAGCATGCAGTAAACGGTGGGTACTGTTATTAAAACACGGGAAGATCCATTCAGCCCACCCATGCCAACTGGGCTCCTGTAAAATGTCATTCCTGTGACGCAAAGATGATTAAGCTTCTTAATGCCTGCAGCTCCCAGGTGTGGGGGAGCAGATGTGTAGACAATTAACTGTGCTCTAGAGTGACAAGTGCTATAAAAGCGATGTATTTGAAGTTCTCTGTGGTCAGAGAGGAAGAGGTGTGGCAAGCTGGGTTGGGCCGTAGGAAGTGGCCCTGGGAAGGTCTGGGTGGTGCTGGGGCAGGGGGAGAGGCCCCTCTTCTGCAGGGTGGATGGTGGGGCCAGGAACTCCCGCACTGTGGCCTCCCTGTTGGCTGCACCCTTGCTCATCCAGGTCCACCTCCAGGAAATAGCCCGACCACCCCGAGGCTGGAAGGAGGGCAGACCCTTCGCTGGTAAATCCAGATTAGATAAAGGGGTCACTCTGCATGAGCACACACCCAAACTCTATGTATCCAAGGTCAAGTGGCCCCAGGCCACCGTGGACCCCAGAAAAGGCTTATGAAGATTGGGTTCATGAGTGAAAAAGACATTAACAAAAACCCAGATGAGGGAGAATCTGGGTGCAGAATGGTGCAGAGAAAAGGCCTTGCAGTTATAACTCTGCCATTTAATAGTCTCATAATCTCTGGAAGGTCACAACTGCTCACTCTAGCCTCAGTTTACTCATCTTCAAAACGGAGATAAATTCAACTCTCTGCACACAGTTAATACCAAGATTAAGTGAGCTGGCATGTTGCCAGAGCTAAATGTTATATACCTGTAAGAAGGTTGGCTGTCATCTGATGAATGGATAAATAAAATGTGGTCTGTCCCTACAGTGGAGTATTATTTGGCAATAGAAAGGCATGAAGTAGTGATACATGCTACAACATGGATGAGCATTGAAAACATTATACTAAGAAAGAAGCCAGTCTCATATCGTACAATTCCATTTATTTGAAATGTCCTGTCCAGAATAGGTAATCTATATATAGAGAAAGTAGATTAGGGGTTGCCTTGGGCTGGAGGGTTGGTTATTTTGGGAGGAATGAGGAGTGACTGCTAATGGATACTGGGTTTCTTTTTGGGGTGATGAACATGTTTTGGAATTAGATAGTGGGGCATAGTCACACAACTCTGTGAATATACTAGAAACCATTGCATTGTACACTTTAATTGGGTAAAATTTATGATATGTGAATATATCTCAGTAAAGCCATTAAAAAGAAAACCCCAGAAGAATGGTTATTAATTTATTCTTGTGCACCTACCTGTGTATGATACCATGGAGCATACAAAGGTGAAAAGAATCATATTTTCTTGCAGTGATTTAGAGCTCTTTTATATATTCTTATTTAATTTTCATTAGCAAATTATTTATTCATTCACTCTATGAACATTTATTGAGGGTCTTGCAATCTTGCAAAGAGCCAGGCTCTAAGCCAAGTACTGGGTATCAACTCCAAATAATGCACTGATCTGTCCTTATGGAGCTGGGGGCCTCCTTACCTGGAAGCAGGCAAGCTGATGGCACGAGAAGCCCTAGGACAGAAGCAAGCCCAGTGCTACGGGGGCACAGAGGGGGGCATCAGTATCAGGTGGGAGGATCCAGAGAGGCTTCTGAAAACTCAGGAAGGGGAAGGGTAGATCTGTGAGTTACGGAATGGAGACAAGGGTGGGCCCTGGAGAGATCACGCTGTGCGTTGGGCACAGGATCCCAAGACTGCGTTTCCAACCTGGTGAGGTCCGTGCTGCTGGTCTGAGGACCACCCTTTCCACAGCAGGCCCTTGCCCCCTCCCATCCCTCCTGCCTTCTAGACACTTCCCACCCCTGCCGCTGAGCCGTTAGCAGTCCCACACGGGCTCTGCCCCTCCCCTCTGGGCCTTGCACCCAATCTCTCCTTCCTGGAATGTGTTTCTACTCCCCCTTTGCCCAGATGATCCCCTGTTGCCCCCAACACCCCGTGCTTCTGCATTTGTGGAACTGAGCAGCTGTCCTGGAAGCACCTGTGTGAGCATCTTTAGAGTAGAGACAACAGGTTCCCTACTGCCGAATCCCAGCACCTGGCATGGGGCCTGGCAAACAGGAAGCCCACAGTAAATATCTGGGGAATGAAAAATAAACCTGTGAGGCCCCGCGCCCCGCCTCCCGCGGGGATGTCTTGCAAACTGAACTTGACCGCGCACTTGCCGGCCGCCTCCCTCCACGCGGCTGGAAGTGTCTGCTCTCCTTCTACCAGCATGGCAACATCCTCCCAGCACCTCCGGCTGCTGAGTGACTACGGGCCGCCATCCCTCGGCTACACCCAGGGAACTGGGAACAGCCTGGTACCCCAAAGCAAGTATGCTGAGCTGCTGGCCATCATCGAAGAGGTGGGAAAAGAGTGCTGGCCCACCTATGCTGGGAGCAAGAGTGCAATGGAGAGATTACAACGAGGCATCACTCACTCCAGAGGACTGGCTCGGGAGTGCTTGGCGGAAACAGAACGGAATGCCAGCTCCTAGCTGCCTTGTTAGCTTTGAAGGCTTTCCATCTGTTTACAATGAGAAGTTACAGTTCATCTCCCTGTTCAGACGAAGCTCTTGTTTCCAAAATGTTAACAGTTTGTTTTTATTTCTTCCCATTTCCCTTTCGTGGTTCATTAGGCCCCGAACCTACCGACTTTAAGATTGAGAAAAGATGTTGCAGTTGATTAGGATATGTTTTAAATAGGAAGTACCTGGGTATTTTTTTTTCCTCAAGCATTGATTAGAAAATAATATATGGGAAAGTTGCCTATCTTACAACAAACTGTAGTTTGCCTCCAATATACCAGTATCTCACTTTAATCCTCTCTTTTGAATATATATGTTACCTAAATTGTTCTTTGTTATTTTCATAAGCTAATACAACTCTAAGGATCCTGTTTTAACAAATACTGACAGCATACTTTACCTAGTAGCTGTCAGTATACTGGCATACAGTATAGATTTTCTTAATTTAACTTTTTTGCTTAAGCATTTGCATGACTATTAGTGTTTTAAATGCAGAAGAGCAACCTATCACACCGAACAAGGACCCCCGAAAATTTTCATACTGAGACTGTGTAGATTTCAGTGTTGTGTTTCCTGTAAGTTGATCAAAATGTCTGGAAAAAAATGACTGAAACTGTTTGCATCTTTGTATGTATTTATTACTTGATGTAATAAAGCTTATTTTCATTGAAAAAAAAAAGAAAAATAAGCCTATTAGAGGAGATAAGATAGGAAAATGCATAATCGTAACATTGTGATTCTGTGCCTGGCCCTAGTATTGGCACTGGCATTTATTAAATCATTTAATCCTCACAATAACCCAAATTTGCAGGGACTTTCATCACTTTACCAATGAGGAAACTGAGGCACAAATGGGTTCAGTAAGAGGGAGAGTCTGGATTCTGACCCAGGCAGCACAAGACAGACACATGACAGAAGGGGAGAGGTACCGTCAGAGAGATATACACATAACAAGCAGAGGGAAAATACTTTCTAGTGGGGGCTCAGGGTTCTGAAGGATGTGTAGGAGTCCGGTGGAGGGAGATGTCAGAGAGGGTGTGAAAGCAGGGGGGCGCACAGAAGGGCAGGCTCAGAGCTCAGAGAGTGGGCTGCTGCTTGGGGGATGGGTCCCTGCAGAGGACCAGGGAGAGATAAAGCTCAACAGAGGCTGGACACAGTTGCCCGGGGCTGGGATACCAGGCAAGGAGTCCAGGCTTCACCCGAGGCAGTGAGAAGCATCACGGGAGAAGAGAGGCAGGATGTACTCCGAACTCTTTCAGGGCCAGGGGTAGTGTCTACTGAGACAGTACAGAGGAGTTGGAGAAGTTATTGGATTTTGTGGAGCCAGAATATCTGGGTCCACATCCCAGCCCTGCCACCTAGTAGCTGAGTGACCTTGAACAGTGAGTGACCTTGAATAAGGCACTTAACTCTGTGCTTCAGTTTTCTCATCTCCAAGGAGGAGATTCTCTGTCTGTAAAATAAGGAGAATGACTGTAATGATAATAATTGGGCTTTTGAGAGTAATTAAACAGTAATAACAGTGTTGTTATTAGAATCAGACAGATGAAGCCTTATCTTGGGCACCTGACTTGATTCCTCTGAGCCTCAGTGTCCTCATCCATAAAATGGGGGAGAATAATAGCAGCCACCTTAAGGTGCTGCTATGAAGATGTAATAAGGTGACACGTGCCAAGTGCTCAGCCCCATGCCTGGCACATAGTAAGGGTTCAGTAAGTTGGTGCTGAGAGCTATGTTTCCTGGGGTGCAGAAATGTGGGTGAGTATAGGAAGAGACAGGGTGGGGGTGGGGCGGCCCTGTTGGGAAGCTGAGGCCATGGTCCAGAGGAGAAGGAATTCGGAGTGGGAGGAGAGGAAGGCTGGGTAAGGTGGTGGTGGGAAGGAGCCAGGGGAGAGCAGGGGGAAGGGAGGCTACTGGGTTTGAGCCTGGCTGCTACGGAGAGGCTGGAAACATGAGAGGAGCAGGAAGTCAGGTGTGCCGACAGGTTTGGCAAGAACTAGGATGCTGGGGAGTTCAGTGTGAGCGTGGGGTTGGAGAAGAAGGCAGTTTAACAAGCGGGGAACACACAAAGAATCTTGGACTTGTGTAATAAACTATAGGTGACTCATGTTTTTCTGTATTTTCCAGTTTAAAAATGAGCATGGATTATTTTGCATCTCTATTTGTAGCATGTTTTCATATTTAAATATAATTTAAATAGAGAATACCTTCACAGGCGTCTAAAATTAAAAGCTATAAAAGGTTTTTCAGCAAAAATTCTCCCTCCTACCTCTCTTCCCCAACCACCTAGTTCCCCTCATAAGAACACACAGTGTTACTCACTTCTTGTATATCCCTCCAAAGAGGAGATTCTCTGTCTACTCTAGGATGTATTCTTTTAGCATAATATCTCTATCTATCTATCTATCTATCTATCTATCTATCTATCTATCTATCTATC